>CAMXCT020001760.1:99688-131499 GCA_947184155.2 Cladocopium goreaui | reverse complement strand
TAGGAATCTCTAGAATCTCTGGAATCTGTACAATCTAAGTATCCAGGAGCCTCCCGTAACCTCCCGTAACCTCCCGTAACCGTAACCTCCCGTAACCTAGGAATCTCTAGAATCTCTAGAATCTCTGGAATCTGTAGAATCTAAGTACCCAGGAGCCTCCCGTGACCTCCCGTAACCTCCCGTAACCGTAACCTCCCGTAACCTAGGAATCTCTAGAATCTCTGGAATCTGTAGAATCTAAGTATCCAGGAGCCTCCCGTAACCTCCCGTAACCGTAACCTCCCGTAACCTCCCGTAACCGTAACCTCCCGTAACCTAGGAATCTCTAGAATCTCTGGAATCTGTAGAATCTAAGTATCCAGGAGCCTCCCGTGACCTCCCGTAACCGTAACCTCCCGTAACCTAGGAATCTCTAGAATCTCTGGAATCTGTAGAATCTAAGTATCCAGAAGCCTCCCGTAACCTCCCGTAACCGTAACCTCCCGTAACCTCCCGTAACCGTAACTTCCCGTAACCGTAACCTCCCGTAACCTCCCGTAACCGTAACCTCCCGTAACCTAGGAATCTCTAGAATCTCTGGATCTCTGGAATCTGTAGAATCTAAGTATCCAGGAGCCTCCCGTAACCTCCCGAAACCGTAACCTCCCGTAACCTCCCGTAACCGTAACCTCCCGTAACCTAGGAATCTCTAGAATCTCTGGAATCTGTAGAATCTAAGTATCCAGGAGCCTCCCGTAACCTCCCATAACCGTAACCTCCCGTAACCTAGGAATCTCTAGAATCTCTGGAATCTGTAGAATCTAAGTATCCAGGAGCCTCCCGTAACCTCCCGTAACCGTAACCTCCCGTAACCTAGGAATCTCTAGAATCTCTGGAATCTGTAGAATCTAAGTATCCAGGAGCCTCCCGTAACCTCCCGTAAACGTAACCTCCCGTAACCTAGGAATCTCTAGAATCTCTGGAATCTGTAGAATCTAAGTATCCAGGAGCCTCCCGTAACCTCCCGTAACCGTAACCTCCCGTAACCTCGAAGATATAGTTTAATCTAGTAAGTGTTTATACGCACTCTGTAATCACCATTAAACGTAATTAGTTTACTTATACGCAATTAGTGACGCATTAGACGCTATTAATGCCATTTAAACGCAATTAATACATATACTTATCATTTTTGCAATGTTTAGTTGGGATTCAGAAATCACTTGATAGGCTTCAAACATCCGCCAGCCCTGGTACCTTGGCATGCGCCGCCCTGGGTGCAGGTGTGGCAGCAGGGGCTGCAGCTTCTGCTGCTTCCTCCTCGTCATCGTCGGTGTATTCGTCCTGGCATGGCGAGCTGCCAAAAAGAAACACCTGGGCTTACTGTTTGACCCAATTGTGCCAAACTCAATGATAAACATTGATCAACAATACCCCATTCGAACTACTCTCATAATTTCGAGAGTTTCAAACACCATACACATCCATACCCCCAAAAGGGCTCAGACAGAGTTCCCGTTGCCTCACTCCCAGACTCCGCCGCAGCTTTGGGTGCAGCACCTTTGTTGGGTCAGGTTGAAGATGGCAGCTTACCATAGAAGAGTTTACCGGGAACCAGGTGATTCACAAGTTTCATGGATTCTATGTGTAAAAATCTATACATCATTATATCTGTATCATTATATAACCCTTCTTTTTCCCGCACTTATTGGTTTTCGGGGTTCATCTGTCACTGATTATAAAGATGGGAAAGGTATGGAAAGGTGGGCTATTGACGTTGGTAAGTTGTGGGTTCATATCTGGGTAGCCGGATTAAATCGACCCCAGTCTCAGCTCATACTTCGCCCTGTGCCAAAGAAAGACCTTTTGCAGCCGCATTTCTGCGGTTCGCACGATAAATCTGTTTAATCGATTATGGGTATCCATATTATAACCATCTATCCATCAACAATTTGCAGACTCAAATACCAATGACACCATGAACAAAAATGAAGTGGTCATTTTTTCTAGCAAACCATGCCATTTCCGCCCTATGACTTGATCAATGGCCATCAAGTGGAATGTTTTCTGTGAAAAATGGCACGCCAACAATAAATGGCAAAAGGTAAAGTAGAAACCTCTCACTTTTACAACATCAACCATGTTTAAGCATGTTTATATATGGAGGTTTGCTAAAATGGGGGAACACCAAATCATCCGGAATTAGACCATATTAGACCACTTTAGTATTGAAACCCATGGTTTTGGGGCTCACCCCTCGGATTTTGATTTTGGAACCCTATGGTTTCCCACTGAGTGCGGAGCCCGCGCGTGGAGGTGGAAGGTGGGGCACCTGACTACCACGGGCGCCCAAACTGAAGAAATCCAACGCCCCGTTAGAGACCCCGGTTTAACCTGGGTCTCTAAGAAGATATTTAATATGTGAGAGATTTTGACGGAAGGGATTCACTATTCTCGTGAGATGATTGAAACGAGCAGCTGGCCTTCGAAGGTAAGGAGGCTTTGTTTGAAGCCTGGCACCGAAATCAATGAGACATGCGAGACATGTGACTCCTGCATGCTGTTTTCATTGGGAGGTCATTTTCTCAGTATAGGTAGGTAGGTAAATAAGTAGGCAAATCGGTAGGTATGGAGTCCGGAAGTAGGTAGGGAGTTAGGTATGCAGGGATGTAGGGATGCCTGGATGCGTGTATGCAGGTATGCGGAAATGCCGGCTTGTAGGTATGTAGGAAGGCAGGTAGGCAGCTGGCAGGTATGTAGGTAGGTAGGCAGGTAGGTATGTACGTATGTAGTGTAGGACAAACGAGGTTCGTAAGTATGTTTTTTTGTTTTTTTTTTCTCTCTCTCTCTCTCAAGTTGTTATGATCAGTACGATAGGTTCCCGAACAACAAATATGACCTACTACAAACCAAGCAAAAAACAGCAACACGAAAGGGCTCCATTGCTGTTTCACAGCGAAGCATGCCAAGTTCCGCTAAGCCGCTATGCTACGCTGCATTGGACCACATCATCCCTTTGGGAGACGGGCGAAAAGCGGTTCCTGATCTACTACTGGATTTGCCAGCTAAGCCAGCGACAAGAGATTCAAACAAAGTGGGTCCGGAGCGGTCCTGTCCTCAACATGTGCACCTGGAATTGCTAAGAATCAACACTATCATCATGGGGCAATCCAGTCACAAAATATTTAGGGCACAGGATATGATTCAACTTTATCATTATTATGAATATGATGAATTGTTACTATCACCACTATCCATTTAGGGCCCAAAAAATCAGGGTCTCAGTGCGCCAACAGAATCACTCCATTGCGCTCACCGTGAACTCAGACATTGTCAGGGCTGGCAGGAACTCAGACTCAGCTTAGATTGGTGGCAGCACACTTTGTCGTGCCCCTTCCTTCTTGACCTTCCTGAGTCAGGGATGATCGGGGGCAATACCCTCATCTCAGGCGACCCAGGCGACCCAGGTGCTGTTGGATGGGGTCAACATGTCTGGATCTTTGCAGAAAGAATTTTCAGTAGAATTGACATATGATATTGAAATTGATGTATAGTCAATAGTTGTAGTCAATGGTTACCTGCAAGTAAGTTTTATATGTATGCGTAATTGTATAATTATTATTTGATTGTATGTATAATATATATATATATACATATATATATATATATATGTACACACGTGTACATATATACACACTTTTATATGCATAATGTATCTATCTAAATATCTATCTGTCTGTCTATCTGTCTGTCTGTCTGTCTGTCTATCTATCTATCTATCTCTCTATCTCTCTATCTCTCTATCTCTTCAATGTATACATGTAAATATTGCTTACATCATCAGGAATAGGATCCCTATGATATTGATCGATCCTCCAAAAAGACACACAAAACCCACTACTGCAAAACATATTTTCCACAAGTACTCGACACTTCAGAGGCTTGACGACTGCCAGTTCCAACAATTTCATTCCGTGGCGCTCAATCGCCGGTGAACAACTTGATGCAAACGAGTTTCAATGTCCCGCGCTTCTTGAGTTTCTGTTTCTTCTCTTCAAAGTCATCTTGAAGATCCTTAAGTTCGGCAATTTCGTAACGTTTGGTTTTGTCCCAACATTGTGGTAACAAAAAACCATGCAAAACACCATGCCATCCCATGGTTTTGAAGAAAACAATGGAAAACACCCGGAAAAGCCAATGCTCAATACCCCCCAGAGGATTCACAGACATGGTGACATGGATATTATGCAAAAATATGCAAAACACCATGGAAAACCCAGCATTTGTAGATCATGTTCCTTGGGAGACCATTGGTTTTCCATATCTATGTTGGTTACTACGGTTAATAGCCCAGTGAAAGCCTCCCATCGGATCGTCCAAGCGTCGTCGCGAAGTTCAGGAGGCTTCGCATCAGGCTTCCACACCAAGCCTGAACAACTGCCGATGTTGGCGCGCACCGATTCGTTCACCATGTCCTTGGAAAAATGGGATAGCTGGATGATCCATTGGATGCTTGGTTGGTTGGGAAAGGTTGATGCTGAGGGAGCTTGGGATTCCCCCCATCCCTCACCACCTGCGACCCAGCATCCCGATCTTCACGGTAATGAGCCTGGCTCAACAGCTTGAACCATGCGATGTGCTACCCAAACAGGACTTGGAGGCTGGTACAGGGATCCTGACGTTCATTCCTGAAATTTCATGGCTAGTAAATTGACGAAGAAATTGGGTACCATATGTTACCATGTGTGTTGATTTCTTTTCTTTGGTTGTTACCCTCTGGTTATTTAACATAGCCATGGCATAGATGGCCCATAGAAATAGATGGTTTACCTATTAATAGCATGGTGGATCTTTCCATAGTTATGTCAGTTTACCAGAGGGTAAATCATGTTAGATCCCCAAGAGTCCACCGTCTCTCATTTTTTCGAGCCCGAAAAAATCCCCAATCTCCCAGCCAGCCGCTGGCGCCAAACGCGCCTCCGCATAGGCCAGCGCCACACCGTTGCTCTGAATGGCCGTGGTGGTCATGTCCTCCAAAGAATGGGGGTATATCCAAAGAATGATTTATTGGCTTTTCTCCGAAAATAGGGGGTATATCCGATATCCCGTACAAAATCTCCAAACCAGCAAATTTCAATGGGAGGAAATGAGGTTTATAACTTTCCAAAATGAACATTTTATGGGAACAAGTGAGGTTTTAGATCAATGGATTCAGGATTGAACAAACCCTCTCAATTTTTCTAGACAACCCCCTGGTAGATTGTTGTGGCTCTGACCTGGTCCTCACCAGCACTGGGAAGTCAACCTCCAACAATCACAACCAACAATAGAGCTACGACGTTAAATAAGATTTTAGATGATATCACCTATAGAACTATGTAGAACTATGTAGAACTTATTGAATTTCATTAAAATTACTGGACCTTTTCCCAGCAACCCCGAAGTCCCCAAAAAACGGGGCTTGTGCTCCTTGTCCACGCCAGTCGGACGCATGAAGGAGAGGGCGCGGCCATGCGTTTCTGCCAGGCACAACATCACCTTGACATGTGGCGATGGTGCAACTGCCATGGGAAGTCAGCATGGAAAGCTCCCATTTTTATGGACCAAAATTAGAATAGCAGCTGAGCACACATCATCATCTTCCAAAACATGTTTTGTTTCAGTGGTTTCGCGTGGAAAAACGATGCATGGAATGCTGGATAATCTGAGGTGAAAATGAATCGTCTCACATCGACTTTGCCAAGCTGCACGATTCCACTCCTTCTTCAGCTCTTGCTTCTGCTTCGCCAGTCTTTCAACCTGCCAGATGTGAGCCCTTCATGTAATGTGATCAACCAAATTGATCAACCATCCTAGCCATAAACTTCTATAAACAGAAAGGTGTGTAGTCACCCCCAATGGTAAGCATGGCTTCAACAAGTGGTGGTTGGTGTATGTTTTCCTCAACCGTTCATCAAGAGCATAAAAATCATCAACCAGCTGTTGATTAATCAACCAAACTAACGTGGTAAACATGGTAAAGCCAAGAATAAACGATTCCATGAACCAGCCATTTGAGGGTTGTTTTATATACATCATCCCAAATAGGGAAAAACACCCAAAAATCAACCTCGTTCTTGGGGATGATCATCCCATGTGGATGAAAGCATCAAAAGGATGGGTTTCAGAAAGCCTATAAATAATGGGATAAACCACATAAATAATGGGATAAACCACATAAATATGTAATGGGATAACCCACATAAATCATGGGATAAACCACATAAATAATGGGATAAACTACATAAATAATGGGATAAACCACATAAATAATGGGATAAACCACATAAATAATGGGATAAACCACATAAATAATGGGATAAACCACATAAATAATGGGATAAACCACATAAATAGTGGGATAAACCACATAAATAATGGGATAAACTACATAAATAATGGGATAAACCACATAAATAACGGGATAAACCACATAAATAATGGGATAAACCACATAAATAATGGGATAAACCACATAAATAATGGGATAACCCACATAAATAATGGGATAAACCACATAAATAGTGGGATAAACTACATAAATAATGGGATAAACCACATAAATAATGGGATAAACCACATAAATAATGGGATAAACCACATAAATATGTAATGGGATAACCCACATAAATCATGGGATAAACCACATAAATAATGGGATAAACCACATAAATAATGGGATAAACCACATAAATAATGGGATAAACCACATAAATAATGGGATAAACCACATAAATAATGGGATAAACCACATAAATAATGGGATAAACCACATAAATAATGGGATAAACCACATAAATAATGGGATAAACCACATAAATAATGGGATAAACCACATAAATAATGGGATAAACCACATAAATAATGGGATAAACCACATAAATAATGGGATAAACTACATAAATAATGGGAAAATAATGGGAAAGATAAACCACCCTATATTTTTCATAATGGTGCAAGATGTCGCAACCATCCACCATATGGACCATATGGATCCATATGGACCATCGCCTCATCAGCATCTTGCAGCCCAGTCCAAACCTGGCGCAAGGACAGTTACTTGGTATCGAATATAAGGTATATTAGAGATATATGTATACATATACTCCTGGCAATATACATGTGCATATTGTGTATATATTGTGTATATATTTGTGTATATATTTGTGTATATATTATATTATATTATACTATATTATATATTATTATATTATATTATATTATATCATTATGTATATACGTGATTATGTACGTATACATAATAATACATAATATAATATCACCTTAATATAGTTGACAGTGCAATCCACCAACCCTGTTCTTTTCTTGTCCGCGAGCCTCTTTTTGCTCCTCCATGATCTGTTTGGATGGTGGCTGCACCGCACACAAGGCCATGTTTCCAAGATCTCCAGCAGCATACCTCGGATGGCAGGGTTGAATTCCCATGAATGAAAGGACAAATTGAAGGGAAATCCTTCGGAAAACATCAGAAAAAACACGATTTTTCCTAGGAAATCTGTGGGTTCCTTGCAGATTTCCCTGCAAACCAATCCAGCATGGTTGTGTATCTAAAACTGGACGCGCCGGTGAAGACCCTAAGGAAATCTCTGTATGTTCGTAGTACAGGGAACCTTCACGATGGGTCTGCCTGAAAATTATGGGAAAACTCCCAAATTGGATGATTTGTCATAATTTTCCCCATTATATACATCTCATTACAATTATTGGATAAATGGTTTGTCAATTGGATGACGTTCCCCATTACACTAGCCATTTGGGGGTCCAGCCCATTTTGGACAAACCCATATCACATCAAATGAACGATCATGTTGGATATGTTTGGATACCCATGGATTCTTCTCAGAGGTATGGGTCAAAAATCACTGATCCCTAAATAATCACAAGAACCCGACACGTGATGGGTGAAATCCATCTTTTTCGCGCTCAAATGTCACCTTGTAGCGGAGGTGAAACCTATAAATGTTGATTACCCTCTGGTAAACTAACAGTTTGCTATTGAAAATGGCAATAGAAGTAGTGGATTTTCCCATTAAAAATGGTGATTTTCCATAGTTATGTTAGTTTACCAGAGGGAAAGCCATCCTTTGCCAGTGATATCCCATTTTCGTATCACTTTTCCCAATCTCGTCAGATTTGTCCCATGATCAAACAATGGTTAGAGTAGTAAACCACCGTTTTCACCATAGGTTTGTCCAATATCCCGGGATATCCCAAGTTATGCCACTTTCAATGGCTAGCATGATTTTCAAAACCTGGGATTCCGTTTTCTTTCCAAAAAAACACAGGTTGGTTCATATCCCCACAGGTTGAGCTTGGTCATGTCCATCATCCAAATGGGAATTTCCACACCACGATTTGGGAATAACCAACCACCTTTTTTAAGCACCAACCAAATGGACTATTCAAGGGGTTTGAACAACCTATTTCTCTATATGTTCATCAAGCGCCGTTTTGATCAATTTTGATCCATTTTGAACCATTTGGGTTTGTCGGAACATAGGCTACGCACAAAGCCCGTTGTTTATCATCATTTCCCCCATCAAAAAACAACAATTTTGGGTAACCCCCATTTTCAGACACCTCCAAGTATCATATTATCATACTGTTGCTTAAATACCGTGCTATCCCATTACAACCACATTCTTATATTAGTGCTGGTTGTGACTGGTCGATGGTTAAACCTCCATGAATGGCACGTGCTGTTGGTCATAAATCCATCAAAGCATCACTACATCCCATATCCACATTGTGGTTGGTTTGGAAAACCCCTATTTTTGAATGCTAAACTCCAATTCTTCGTGAAAAACACCAATGTTTTTCCTCATGTTTGATGGTCAAATCCCCATTCTTGATGTTTACCCTCTGGGAGAAATTTTACAGTTTGTTTTATAGATCACATACCAATGTTTATTGATTTTATACACCAATGTTTTTAAAAATTGTGATTTTCCATAGCTATGATTTAGCTATGTTAAATAACCAAAGGGGCAATTTTCCATATAACCATCCATTTTCACTGCTCAACATATTCGAAAATGGTGACTATAGCTATGTGAAATCACCCGGTAAAACTAACAGAACTAGGATTTACATGAGAAATTTACATCATAATTTCACATCATTTATGTGAGGGTTTCCATAAATGCACTCATGGCTACCCTGGTTTATTCGGAAAATCCTTTTTTTTTAATTGGATGATTTGGGGGTACCCTCTGGTAATTTAACAGTGTGCTATTGAAAATGGCCCATTTATAGTGGATTTTCCCATTAAAAATGGTGATTTTCCATAGTTTTTTGTATGTTCACCAGAGGGTACACCCCCCCCATTTTAGGAAACCTCCATGGGGACGCCATGTAATTCCCAGCAGCTCCAGGGCTTCCAAGTTCTGCACCGCGGCTGCCAGCAGCATCTGCGAGTCGCAGCGAAAGTCCAAGGGCGCCGAGCGCAAGGTGCGCCAGTCGCGCTGCACGGCTTCCAGGATGAAGCTGCGCCTGAAGTTTTGAGAAAGGCCCAGTTATGGGTAATACTGTGTGTCTAGAAGTATACTATATATATATATACATAGATATGCGTGATGTACATGATTAATTTATTGTCATATATGTATGACTACAAATATGTACAGATCTACAATATCGCATATGTACATCGTGTTCATATCCCAGCATTTCCCTGTGTTTAAAGCCACCTCCGGCGCAGGGCAGGACCCGCATAGTGCAGGGCGAAGGAGTCCATCTGCAGTGCCAGTCTCATGAGCTCCTCGTCTTCGCGCAAGAGCACGGGGGCGTAGTTGCCGAAGGCCTGAACCGATGGAAGCTGATGTCGATCGTTGTCAGAAAAATATCATTATTTACAATATATATATATATGTTATTAATATATTATGTGTTATGTTATATTATTGATATACTATTGATATATTATTGATATATTATTGATATATCATCTGTTAAGTTATATATTATGAATATGTTATGAACATATCACAACTTGTTTCATTGTCAGTGTTTTTTGCTGTATAATCATATATCATTGACTATATATACATATATCGTTATTTACCCTCAAGATTATATGATATGAACATTATTCATTATATGTAATGAATTCTTATCATCATAATGACAATTGTAGTTGATGGTAACTACAATAATGATGGTAATGATATGTAATAAACATGAGGATGATGAGGATGATTGTTACCATCATTACCATTATATATTTACAGTCATTATTCTTGCACATTATCATTACTTACCATGAGCTGTCATCAATTAGTATCATTATCAATATTTACAATCATTATCAACATTACATACGATTACCATCCTTGTCATTTGTCGTTGTGATGATCTTTATTGTGACCGTTGACCGTTATCATCATGATCACATCGCTTCATATCATCATTATGATCACCATCATGATTCTGATTATGCCTCATATGCTTGTGATGATTCATGAATGCTTAGTGCTCAGTGATATCAACCTACAACTTTGGCCTTCCCACAATACCTCAAAATAGGGAGCCTTCGGAACTATCCCACCCTGCTATCAACTTGTCGCCTGCCAGCCAGTCTGTTCATTCTGCTCCAGGACTTTCTTCCAGAAGGGCTTGGAATCTCTCAATGGCAGTGCCAAATGGTCAGCTGCAAACCAATACTCTTTGATGGCATGCAACATCAATTCCTGCAGGACACCACTATAACACACAGGTTTTCTTCGGGGTGAAAAGCATGGAAAAACATGGCAAAACGACAGATACTACGGATGAGCCCATTGAGATTTCCATCTTCTACAATGATGAAGTCTGATAAAGCATGATGTATCCGCTGTACTTGGGGATGACCCTCAAAAAAGGGTGAGTGACTCCTCGCACTGGACGCTCTAAATACGGCTCTACAATAACGTAGACTGTATAGACACACACGAAACAATGAAAGGCATCAAAATGGATACACTTCCATTTATGTAACCTATTCGTTTGTTGGCATTATTTGAAACGTTCCTAATTTTCGATATTCCAACAGAACCAGCTCCTGCCATTTGGACCATGTGACCAATCAATCAATGGATAGTATTGCATCCTGGACCCCAAAACCACCTGATGGAAGAAGGGGATGGGGGAAAGAGCCAGCATAATGGGTGGGTATTGACCGCAGCTAACTCCAATCAAAATATGAGATCATCTGAGAGCGGCTTGAAATGATCGCCCCTCAGAATGCTTACCATTGGCGCCATGCCCACATCTGGTATATCCCTATTTTGGTCGGTGGATTTTTCCCCATTCTCGTAGGTTATGTTACACTTTTCCAGTTTGGAGCTCGTATCCCCATATTCGCTAGTCAAATACAAATCAAAACAATATCAATCAATCTCAAAACAAACCTAGCTTACAATGCTGCAAGCCCAATAAGAAAACAACATCTGAGGTTGCCAGTTGTATTTTCTACTCAAAGGGTTCTCACCAAGAAAAAGTATCCGTGTTTGTCTGACACTTTGGTATTCCAAATCAATTGGTTTGTCATCATCTGCCTTGGTGAAACCCCAGTAGAATGCAACACACCGGTGGTATCCTTTATTTTCAGACACACCAAAATATAACATATATATATATATGTATATGTATATTGATTGTTGCTTAGGGTATGTATCTCATTATATGTCATTCTTCTCACATTATTGTTGGTTAATTAATTATATAATATTATATATATAATATATATCCAATATCCCACTGTATCTCATCCCCATATTATCCAACTCACTTCCTTGTTTTTCAAAAACCCCAGTTGCACCCACTGCGGCATGCTGTGGCTCCTGATCCTTACCCCGCAGTTGTTCAGAGGCATGTCGCAAACCTGGTGATCAACGTTCAACTGTTGGGATATGCCATGGGGGTTTCCATACATGGGGGTACCCCAAAATGGGATGGTTTATATCATGGAAAATCCTATTGAATTTAGATGGTTTGGGGGTATCCCCATTTCAGGAAACTTCTATATGCCAACCAAACATGGAGATACTATAAGTCTACCCAAAAATGCAGAAAAAAGAGGGATTCCTCTAAGCCAAGACGATTTCCCCTGGATACAGGTCAAGTCAGTGAATTCAGGTTGGGGCGTCAGCCTTCCGATAGTGCAATATGATGTATTCTTACATCATACCCGTTCATAGATTTCAATATGTAGACTTCCTTCCGAATATATGTTTTGCTGCTCAAAAAAGGGATTTACATCGACAGAATGGCGATTTCCATCCCATGTTTGGGTCTGAAGATGTGATGGCTTGCATTGCAAACTTATGGCAGTTTTCATAGACTTTAATGGGGAAAATTGGAGCAAAGACAGAGTCAGTCACCCGAGTCAGTCGCCCCAAACGTCCGAGTCAGGAACCGCATAGGACAAAGTCAGTCACCGGAGAACACTAGCACAGGATGCAGGGAAACCAGGAAGAGGAGACAGAGAGTCAGCAACCAAGAGTCAGTCACCCCTCGGAAGCCGGGAGGAGGATCAAGGAACCCGGAGGAAAACAGAAAGTCAACAACAAAGAGTCGGTCACCCTGGAAGGAGAATCCAGGAACCCCGAAGAAAACAGAAGTCAACAACAAAGAGTCAGTCATCCCTGAAAGCTATCTATCTATCTATCTATCTGTCTGTCTGTCTGTCTATCTATATCTATATCTATATCTCTATCTCTACATCTATCTATCTCTATCTATCTCTATCTATCTCTATCTATCTAATTCTATCTCTATCTATCTCTATCTATCTAATTCTATCTCTATCTATCTCTATCTATCTCTATCTATCTCTATCTATCTCTATCTATCTCTATCTATCTCTATCTATCTCTATCTATCTCTATCTATCTCTATCTATCTCTATCTATCTCTATCTAGCTCTATCTATCTCTATCTATCTCTATCTATCTCTATCTATCTCTATCTATCTCTATCTATCTAATTCTATCTAATTCTATCTAATTCTATCTAATTCTATCTAATTCTAATTCTATCTATCTATCTATCTATCTAATTCTATCTATCTATCTATCTATCCATCCATCTATCTATCTATCTATCTAGGTATCTAGGAATCCATGGGAACATGGAAAAACGGAACGTCAACAACAAAGAGTCCCTCAAGAAACCTTAACGCAACCCTAAAGAAACCCCAAAGCAACACTAAGGAAAGCCAAAACCAACCCTCGCAACGAAACCTAAATAAACCCTACACCATTTTTAAAACAAATCCTGACGAAACCCTCATTAACCCTAAACCACCCCCAAAGAAACGCTAAACTAACCCGAAATATACCCTAAACCAACCCCTAAATATAATTGCCCTAAACGAAACCTAAACAAACCCTAAACTAACCCTAAATAAACCCTAACCCTAAATCGACCTTGAATAAACCCTAAGGCAACTCTAAACAAACCCCAAACCAGCCCTAAAACAAACCCTAAACCAACCCCCAAACAAACCCTGACGAAACAATAATTCAATTCAACCCTGAACCAAACCAAAAGAAACTTAAACCAAGCATCCATAAACCCCAAACCAAGACTACACCCTAAAACAAATCCTACAAAAACCCTAAACCAACCCTCAAGCAAACCCTGACGAAACCCAAATTTCACCTCAAACCAGACCTAAATAAACCCTAATCCAACCCTCGCACAAACCCGGATGAAGCCCTAACTTAATTTTAAACCAACCCGTAAAAAACCCGAACCAGGCCTAAATAAACCCCAAACCAACGCTAAGTAAACCCTAAATAGACCCTAAACCAAACCTTGACGAAACCCTACATTAGCCCTAAACCAACCCTATTAAATAAAACCTAAACCAAGCCTAAATGAACCCTAAACCAAGCCTAAATAAACCCTAAACCAGGCCTAAACCAACCTTAAAACAAATCCTGACGAAACCCATCATTACCCTAAACCAACCCTTTAAAAACCCTAAACCAAGCCTAAATAACCCCCAAACCAACACTAAGTCAACCCTTAATATACCCTAAAACGAACCGTGAGGAAACTCTGCAGAAACCTTAAACCAACCCTAAAACCAACTCTTAATAGACCCCAATACATCTTGAAACAACCCTGAACCAACCCTAAAAGAAACCATGTCACTTTGATGGCCCACGAGGCACGCCGCAGGGCAGTCACCCCTCGCCCCAGTGGGGCTGTGGAGGGTGACTGACTCCGACGTGGGGGGTGACCGACTCCGTCTGGTCTTGGGAAAATTATACTCTGAACCGATATGGGGTACCCTGGTACCCTAAGCAGCCTTCCCATTTATTGGTTACACATATATTTCTTTTATATCATTATACATTATAGATACAAATAAGTCCACAAATGAATAATTCAAAATATAAATACAACTAACTAAAAAATCATCACATATAGTTGTATACCAACTTTATACGCTACCTTTCAAACAACCTTATCATTTTTGCCAAACTAGCGCGATGTATCCAAACTATCTCCTCATAGCCCCCGTTATAGCAACCAACCGACCTTCGTTGGCCAAGACACAGTTGGGCTGCGGGATCCGCTTCGTGGCCAGCTCATTGTACTCCGTGAGGTCGGGACCTGTCCATTCCTCGATGTTGATCTGCCCGGCTGGGCAATCCTCGGGTCAGAACTGGCCGCAGGGCCCATGGAAAGGACATGGTGATGGGGATCCATATGGATCCATATTTTATGAATATCATATATCGTTATGTAACATATAGATACATATAGCGCACATAAATCATACACTGTCATACACATCATATGATGTTTAATGCCATATACAGTATATATATACACACGTATATGTATATATATATATACATACATAAGACATTAATCAAATTGAAGGACCGGATAAGACCACATGTCACCTTCTCTCAACAAGCACCAAACAAAGTGAAAATGAGATTGGAAAGGCAGGACAAATAGAGGGGATGGTAGAGGACTGGTGGTGTGCCACAAGCGTATGTGAAAGAGTTGTTTGTGAAAGAGTTGTTTGTGAAAGAGTTGTTTGTGAAAGAGGTGTATGTGAAAGAGTTGCGCGTGAAAGTGGTGTGTGACAAAGTGAGGTGGGAAGAAGTTCTGTGTGGAAGAGATGTGTGTCAAAGAGTTGTGCATCAAAGAGTTGTGTGTGGAAGAGTTGTGTGGGAAAGAGTTACCTGCTGCAAGAATTGTTTGTGGCAGAGCTGTGTGTGAGCAAGAGTTGTGTGTGTGTGACATCGTTGTGCGCGCGCAGAAGATCTGTGTGAAAGAGTTGTGTGTAATGAAGGCGTGTGTGTATGTGATTGCACAATCCCATTCTTCAAATTGAAAGAGCCCGCAACTTCCTCGCTCTTCACCTGGAGAAATGGCAGGGTCATGTGACCCAGACTTCGCATGCAGCAAGAGAGCACACAAAATCACAGCACAACTTGTGGGAACAGGTAAAGAATCGAATTTTGGGAACTAAACCGTAACAAGCTGTTCTGAACCCAAAGCAGCGGAGTAAGAGTGCGTTAGGCAAAGGTCTCACTTGCGGCTCGGAAAAGCGCTCACTTGGAGCTCAGACTGTTTGCTCACATCTCGTGTTGCGGGTTGGGTGGGGTGGGGTGGGGCGGGGTGGGTGTGATAACATGTGATATACGTTCTTTGGCTCTTGCACACCGACATGATCCCACGCTATCAGATCTACTTCTCTTGCACGTGCACACCGACATGATGCTACGCTGTCAGATCTTCTCCTGGCTCTGGGCTGGGGTGGAGGGTGGGGGGTGGGTTGGGTGTAATAAGGTGCGTTGGCTCTTACACACGGACTCTATGCTACGCTGTGGGCCTTTGGCCTTTGCCCTTGTGTTCTTCATCAAACATGACCATGAACTTTCTCAAACTGCAGAACATCTTGGTCTTGGACTTGCCAGGCTTGCCATATGCCACTGCTTTTCAAGTGGTCTTCTCATTCCAACATGACCATAAAGTGTCTGGACTTTAAGCAAAAAGGAGTTGCAAGCGAGCACATTTAGGAGTTACAAGCAAGACATCGCCCCGGGACACCCCACAATGAAAAAGACAATATATATATACATACACACATGCATATTTTCTTTTTGATAGACATGCGTGCGCAACGAAAAGCTAGGTGCATATGCACATATGAATACATATGCAGAAAGGTATTCGCAGCCCAATGCGCAAGGAAAAAGCACACCGAACAACACATGGGAACATCCTGGTTGGCGCAGGAGGTGCAGTTTGATTTGGCAGTGCTTTGAAACCTTCGAAGGAATGGCAAAGGAAAGGATAAGCAACCCAGGCGATCCCAAAAGAATGCGAGAAAAACTGCAAGAATCTGGGACCTGGCTTCACATCTTTTGGCTTCCGAAAGGGACGCCCCAAAAGGAAAAGGCGTTTCTGTTCATGATGGGATTGATCTGACTCCCAATCAAAACCTGTCTCCTGGGTCCCTGGATAGAATGCCCTCGCGCATGAGATACCATCCTCTTGGAGCCATTACAGCATCAACGATATCAAAGCACGAACATGAGACCCCAAAACCCACTACATTCTAAGCTCCAAAAAAGTACACTGCAGTAGGAGGGTTAAAATGCGTCTGGTCGCATTCCAACTCAATTTATAAAACTTTTTTTTGGGTGGGCCCACATCAAAAAACAAATCTTCGCCGTTTAGCAAAACCACACTCGAACTTAGAGTCTGGCGGTATATCCCATACGTAGTTTTACTGAAAAACAAGTTATGTTTACAAAAAAAACTTATCCCAACCCATATCCCATACATCCCATACCTAGTTTTTACAGTTTCAGAGAGTAATTTATTCTTTTGTTCTTTCCACCTGTCCAAGTGCCAGGGATCTCGAATGCCCATGGCCCAACGTGCCTGGTGCGGCTATGGCATGAACATGGCTCGGTGCTGGTTCAACGATTGGGTGATGTCCCATAGCTATGATTATTTACTAGAGGCTATCTATATAGTTGCTATGTACCTTGAGACAATGAAAACCATGAAAACCATGATTAATCTGGGTAAATTATAATATTTTACTAACCTGAAATAAGGCCATTTGGGGATGATTCCCCTTACTAACCATCATTCCCAGTGAGGTCGCAGTGAGGTCGTTATAATTTACCCAGATTAATGTACACTGTGCAGCACACTGCTAATCTGGCTTGGGGATGAGCATCTAGGTGGCAACCAGGTGGGACACATCACGCAGCAAGTTTTTTCAGCCGCCTACTTGACCTTTTCTGACACTTTTTGATACATATCTCGGTACATGCAGCAACATTTTGTTGATAGATGTAATGCATCAACATACATGTCTACAAAATTCTACAAATACACCTATATGCGTGGATATCATAGGCTTCTTCCCCGACAACACACCGCATAACATCCAGGTGTTTGACCATGAAATCTCGATGTTTTGTCATTCTTGAGGGTTTAACCACCCATGTTTGATCATGTTTGGTGGGTAATTTCCCCATATTTCATCGGTTTCGCGTGCTTAAATGATCATAAATTCGACATTTTTGTTCAAAAATGACAAACTAAATCCAATGAAACTCCCAAGTTTAGCCTGGGATTTGGACATGTTTAGACATGTTATAAACCCCCCATAACCCTCCAGGGGTATCCCGGGCACCATCTTGGCGTCGTTCCGCAGCTCGTTGGAGGCGAACTGCAAGGCTTCGCCGTCGCGGCACACGGCCGAGGCCACGAAGAGCCAGTCGTTCTTCAACTCGTTGGAGGCGTGGCGAAGTGCCAGGCCGTCCTGATTTTCCCAAAAGGTTGGGGGAGATCTCGGCTGGAGGATTTTTCCATGGGATTTTTCAGGTCAAACTGGCAAAAGCCTCCATTTTTAATAATGGAATTCATGGGATATAGAATAGAGTAAGATAGATATCTATCCAAGAATGGGATGTAATGCAGGGATTTGATATAAATTCTGGGATACCCTCTGGTAAACGTTTACAAAAAACTATGAACAATCACCATCTTCAAGTTCGGTAAATCAACTATTTCTATGGGCCATGTTCAATAGCAAACAGTTAGTCAGTACCAGAGGCTATAAATCATGGGATAGTGGATGAATCATGGGGGGTGCCAGCTTGCGGCGCTTGGCTAAGGGTGGCTAATGGGACCCAAAAGCACCTGAAAATGGATATTGGGCCCAAAGAATGGGACAAAAAGGCAATGTGAAATGTCACAGCCCATGTTGAAACATTACCCACGAATGTTTGTGTGGCACGCAAATCACACAGGTGCAAAAGTGTGAAATGTGAAAATTGCTAAAGGTGAACAATTTGCCACTCTCAGGAATCATCGGCCGCATTCGTCTGGGTTTTAATGGGATTTATATAATACATAGATCATGGGATGATAATGGATTATACAAGTTTTCACTGGGACGTAATGGGATTTTAATGACGGAAGGCGATCAAATGGGATATTTTCAATTAAGTATTTGGTTACAACGTCATAATGGAATTAATGGGAGATAGATAGATAGACAGACAAACAGACAGACAGATATCCAGTAATGGGATTATACAGGGATTTGATATAAATTGTGGGAGTAAATGGGAGTACCTTGTTACATGGTGATAAAGGGATACATAACGGGCTAGTATGATTCTATTGATTGATTTTATTTTCGGTTATAATGTATATACATGTATATACATCATAATATACTATATTCCATTTACTATAATTGTACCGTTTATCATGATATCATCAGGGAGATTATGGGAATTCACTATATTGCAATAGGTTATACATCATATGTATTATGTCTTACAATGTTTTTCTATGATTTGACCATTATATAGATAAAATATGACCCATAAGCAGGTCATATTTCAATAAATACCCTCTGGTAATTTGCTACGTAGCTATTGAAAATCACCATGCTATTAATGGGAAAATCCACGAAATGAATGGTCATTTTCAATAGCTACGTTTGACATAACCAGAGGGTATCATTTGTGACTTGTTAATGTTCAATATGATGCCCATTGATCCCTGGCTTTTGTGCGGCGAAGGTTTTTCGCGTGGCATCATCCCCAAGGAGACGAGGTTTTAGGTTGGAAAAACCTGGTCGATACATTGATTGGTTGAGGATTATAGGATATTATAGGGGAAATAATCATGATGATTATAGGATATTATTGGTTATTGATGATTATAGGATATATTTTAGAGGGTTAGCCAGTAAAAAAAGGCACAGCGATATATGATTGATACATGATGTTTCGTTGATGATCAAAAACGGGAAAAAAAACTACCCAATGTTAATTCGGCAAAAAGGGGGTTACTATCCAATATTAATCGGGGACCACCATAATCCATTCTGGGAATCCCGGAAGTCGCCAACCAGTACAATGGGTTTGGAACCATCCTTTTTAGTGCTTGGTAAATGGGTATCCCTACTATGGACATCTATGGACTATGATAATCACCAATAAACCAGGTAATACAACCCCTAAATTAATCAATCAACAGGGGTATTTTGAATGTCTCACATGGGAAGGGATGGGCCATAGGTATACCCATTGTCAATATGGCCACAGGATCTACCGTGGTAATGGTGATGTTTCTCATGGTGAATAGTGAACATTGTCTAGTCTACAAAGGTATAGCATAGTGAATACCAACCAACATTGTTGATTTATATGGACAATATACCGTTATCTATACATACGGTATGAGGAATTATCAAGTATAAATCATCATAAAATACACGGTTTCAGCTGATGCCCCAAAACAAAACAGAATACCCTCAGTTCATTTGCCATAGCTATGGAAAATGGCACATTTTTGTATGTATATTATATATATATAATATTATATAATATTATATAATTATGTATATATATATATACTAGATATATTAGATATTGTGTATATGTAGATGATTTTCCTGCTAAATATGGTGGTTTTCCATAGCTATGTCAAACTACCAAAGGGTAGACATATTATCGTAGAGGGAGCAAATTTGGCATTGATATCCGTTGATGCAACCAGCCAGAAGCCTGAGCTTTTTGATACCCGTCCTGTGGTGTCATGAAACATGGCTAGCTGGGCAATCCCGCACAAATATAGGTTTATAATGTTTATAATGATAGCTGGGAAAATATTCGAACTAGATTGAGAATTTTCCAGCTAGCCATGTTTGATTACCTGAGGGTATATGGAATATATCAACCAATATCAACCATAATTCAACATGACATATGGAAATTGATGGAAATTGGCAAGTATCATTCAAACATCGCGAAAGCGGTATATAAAACCTGTTTGAATGAGCCAGTGTTTGTCTTAGCATCTATTCTGGGATCCGTGACGCAGTGACGCTGGATGCTCCATGGATATTGGGTCATTGATATTGATTAACCTTATCAGTCATAGTAGCCCAGTATCTGTTTTGATACTGCGACTGGGCTACTATGTAACCTTTCATCTTGGAAGAAAAAATGAAGTGTCTCCTCTACACCAATAGTTGATTTCCGCATCTCAAAAGGTCTTGAAATGGGGCTATCTGCTAAGTTTCAAATCCCAGCTCCACTCAAATTGGGCTTGATTTCAAAACCGACAAATTTGGTCCCAGATTGTGCCACAAATCACTGTGAAAAAGCAGAAGTGCCTGCCATATATGCCATGTTTGGAGGGTCCAAGCATCTTGTTTGATGGCAGTCATCACCACCTCACGGTTGTTGGTGAACTCTTCAGGTGCCAGGCCCAACTTCCACCAGTTTTTTTCAATCTCCTTCTCCCAGCGAAAGACGGCCTTACCTCAGGTGGCAGCTGAAAGCCGTAGGAAAACGGCCAACTTGCCAGTTTCATGTTGATTTGCTGCATGTTCTACACGTTTAAATATCTTAATTATACATTGTGTATATATATATATATATGTAATTCTATATGTAGATAACGTCTCTATGTATGTACATATCAATTAGATTAGATTATTGCATGTGCAAGATGTTTCGTTGATGCGTAGATTCATAGATCATTCTTGAACATAATTACATACAGTAGATCAAGGAAAGTACATGTTTCTTTTCCTCAATACTTAGAACCACAGGGATGTATCTGCAAATAGACAACGGTGGATACCCCCGAATAACCATTTTAATGGAACATGTGATTGACCAGTGGATTTATGACTTATGATACCATCTGTTCCAGTCAAACCCAAATGCTAATAGTATCTACAAATGCTCGTTCAAATGACTACAGAATAAACATGAATAAACATTTCAGGTCTGAAATGACTTGTAGACATCCTCAAAAAAACGACACAAGTCAGGATCTCACGTTGTCGAAACATGTCAAAACCCTGGCCACATTAGCACGAGATCAAGACACTTGATGGTTGTTTGGACACATGCTTTTCATCCATTGCAGATGGCGCTTTTGACATCCTCTTTTCATCCAGGCCCGTTGGTGCTTTGGACATCCTCTTCTGATCCAAGCCAGTTGGTGCTTTGGACATCCTCTTCTCATCCAGGCCAGTTGGTGAAGTCGGTGCTTTCGACATCCGCTTCCCTTCTGAACCTGTGAAATGTGGAGTTTCAATGGTTTTCATATGTTTCCATGTTTACTCAAGGCACAAATTTCATCAAATTTCTAGAGAACACAGAGCTGAAGTTTTTTGATCCACAATCAAACTGCTCTTTTTCAATCAAGGTCTATCACCAGCCTGTGGGATTCCCTATGACATAGATTCATTATTGGTACCCTCTGGTAAACGTTTACATAACTATGGAAAATCACAATTTTTCATGGGAAAACTTACTATAAATGCTCATTTTCAATAGCTATGTTAGTTTACCAGAGGGTATCCCCAAAGAAAAACACAGGACCCAGGCTGATCCCAGCCTGGATCTTTGTCCGTGGATGTCTCCATAACGCAGTGCGGCGGTTTGCATAGGGTGCTGAGAGTTTCTACGCTGTAAATCCCACTGTTGTTTTTCCCGAGGTTCACCAGCAATCTTCTCCTGCCATTTTCTTTTCTAGATGCTTGATGAACATGACCACTCCCTTCCAACTTATCTGTGTTTCTTTTGATCGGTGCTCCGTGCAACGGCAGCGGAAGCACAGGACATCTTGGATTTTTCTTCACGCCCTCTTTGCGTGGAAAATTTGCCTGTCACCTTCAGCCTTGGAAGGTCTGAAAGGTTCACATCTGATTTTAATCCCTGCAATACTCTGAGCCACAAGCTGAGGATTGGAACAGGTTTCCATAGGAATGATGGACGATTCACTGAGAAAAAATTGGAAAAAATGGGGATACTTCACTCCACTCCAGCTGTCACAAACAACTCTTGAAATCTCGTCCACCAATTTCTCGATCAGTTTCTATGGAAATCCGCCGCCCAAAAACGTGTTTGCACCCTCTGGAAATTTAACATTCCCCAATGGAAAGATTGATAGCTATTAAGCATCCAGTAATTCTCTATTGAATTCTATTGATATCATCCCTAAATATACCCTCTGGATCCCTCTGGTAATTCAACATAGCTATGGACAACCACCATTTTTACGAGGTAAATCATCTTTAGACATCTTTAAGATGGGCCATCTTCCGTACTGTAGCTATGATTAAATTACCAGAAAATAGCAAACGTTCGAAACCATTGGTTTGCCATGTGTTGCCCAAAAACATCCCAGGCCCATGTTTCGTGGCGTGGCAGCTCGTCTGAAAATCATGGGATACCCCATTCCATCCAGTGGTAATTGAAGTAAATGGCCCATTTTCCCCCAATTTTGGTAGGAATTCACTGAACTCTTCCATGTCATGAGAAGTCCCAAAGGGCCTCATTGGCCTTCGGTTCTACAACCTGCGGAAGAAATCTGCAACTCGACTTCGGAATTTTGGATGATGAACTTCTTGGTTTTGACAGTAGGTTTTGTATGGTTTTGTTGCTTCAAAATCCAAATTTTTAGAATTCTGGATTAAATTCGGGGTTTCGTTGTCTGGCTCAATGGTGTTCAAGTCAATCCACAAACTCTCTTGAAACAGTACACCACATTTTTTTTTTTCCAGCAAAATCAGCCGCGTCATTTGCGGGCCGGTCCATTTGCTGTCGGCAGAGGCCTCGTCATCCTCCTTGATTTCTTCTTCCTCCTCCTCTTCGTCAGAAAGGCTTGACTCCTGGGCACTGACCTGTTGGACCTGTCTCGACCTGTCTTGACTTGGACGCAGTTACCCCCCAGCACGCGATGGCAAGTTCCTTAAATGATACAAATGGCAGTGTGTCAAAACCTTGTACCCCTGGTGAACATCAAAATAGCTGGTAAATGGATGTTCATCCCACTAAAAATGGTATTAATAGGTATTGATCCATACCCAAATAATCCAAACGGATCCGAAAAAGCTCAACGTTTTTTTTAAAGTTACCACTTCGAGAAGGAATGGATGGTAAAGTGAATTGACCCAATCGTGGAATTCAATGGATTGTGAGACCAGTTGGGTTGTTCATTGGCCAAGGCAGTGGTTCCACCAATCTACTGCACTCATCTTCTCCCGGTTCGAAGATACGGTTGTTTGGATGATGAAAAACACTATAGTAATGATTACTGATAGTACTATCATCAAGGAAAAGTACTATTATATCACTATCAGTACTAGCCATCGTTTCTATTGCTAGTCATGTAAATTGTAAATTCATTTGGTTTCATCATGTTTTCACTGATCATGTTTTATCGCATTCGAATCATTCGAATGTTCCGACCATCGTATTGAAATTCCCACCAGCACCCCGGACGGCTGGACCTCCTCAGCATTCAGCGCTGGAGCCTCGGATGATCCATGCGTGTTTGAATATAACCGTGATATAACATGATATTACCGAGATGTACTGTAGGGGGATATATATATATATATACAGTATATGATTATATATATATATGATTATATATGTACAACAGCTAGCATTATGGTTATGGTCCAAAAACTCTAGATGGGGAACAAACCCACTTATATCTCGGGGCTCGGGGGCCACCTTGTACCAGATGAAACTATATTGACATCTACAACAATATGTGCTTGTCTCAAAAAAACATGGCACCTCGAATTTCCAATCATCATTCTTTCCCTATCAACATGGCTATTTTGTGGATCCCATTTTAAGACAAACCCATATTAACTGGATGATACTGGCACGCCTTGTGAGTTGATGGGTCTCCAACGGCCGGAGTGTCATTGTCACGCTCTTTGGCAAGACTGGCCTGCACGTCATTCACTTGGCAATTGCAATTCAAACAATCCCAAAATTAGCCCAACATCCCAAAGTACTTGTTACTTGTCGTTAATTCATGGCTGGGATGGACAACGTAATACATACTTGAAACATCTGGAAACTGCAAACCATTCTAGCGTATATGGATATAGTCAAAGCTATCAACTCAAGATTAGTCATGTCACATTTTTCGACGTCTTGTCACATCTTTCGAGACTCTTGTTGTGTCTGCTGGATCTTGGGCAGTAAGAATGCAGTACTGGCATACAGATATCCATTGGCTGCAACAAATGAAGTCAGGTCATCACAAACAACCTCAAGTGCAAACAATACCCTCTGGTAATTTAACATAGCTATTGAAAATCACCATTTTTAATGGGAAAATCCACTATTAATGGTCATTTTCAATAGCTACGTTAAATTACCAGAGGGTATGTGAAGTGTACAGTGTACGAAGGCCAACTGGCCTATATATGCACCATTCTCCAGTCTGGGTCATTCCGGGTCTCCAAAACGTTCATCAAAACGTCCACGTGATCCAAAACAGCTGGGTCTTCAGGCTGTTTGCCGCTGCAGCTCGGCAATACCTCAGGCTTTGTTTGGTCTCACGCCATGGTGACGACTGGGCCCCATGACTTAAGACACCTCCATATCTATGTATAGTAACCTTCTGGCCATCCAACAACTACCCCATATTATCCCATATTCATACAGAGACTACATTCATGAAAAAATCATATTATAGATTAGTTATCAATGATAGATGATAGATTAATAGATTAGAGATTATATATATATAATAGATCATCAATGATCCACACCAAGAAAGTACACCAAATGGTCGGTTTCCAGCTTGGAATGCTGTTCTTCACTGGATACTGCAGTGCTGTGGCCCCCGACGCGCCGCAATGTCTGCGGCCTACAGTGATCCATAGGGGATTCTATGTCACCAGCATCCCACATCTATGGATAATTTGAATTATTTATATTTATATATTATATATTACATAACTGTATAATCTGAAAAAAAGAACTGAAACAAGGCCACTAGGGCATAGTTACCCCTGAGAACTTCTGGGTCATGAACTGTGATTATCAATGGATTTAAACCATGGGCATTGAAAAGATTTGAAACGTGATGTGTACAAGCAGATTCTAGAGAATCAATGTCAAAACATCGTCTAGATCACAGGTCGGTCAATCTACAGCTGAACATGTTGCTGTCCCGCATCTTCGGAAAACCTCACGGCCAACAAAGCAAGTTGATGTTGCGAATTATCTAATTCTGTTTGTATATATAAATTCATCTATTGATAATCTCTCGGGGTCTCGCTTTCAGCATCCAAATCTTTTGAACCCAACATCGCTGTGGAGATACTCGAAATCATGGCTCCAAAAAACGCCATTATGCCCGCGGTGCCTTGCGTTTGAGCTCCTCCATGGTTTTTTGAAGCTCCAGTTCTTCTTTCTGAGCCTCCAAGGGCTCAAAGCCATGGGTTTCCCATGGCTTTCCCATGGGAAATGATCTACAACTAGTGGGTTTTCCATAGACTTACAGCAGGGTCAAAAGATGGGGAGTCAACACAAGCTTCGTCCGGCCATGAAGATCATGAAGCATGATCCTCTGGAGAAAAGACAGTGGGTAAAACAATGTCATAAACCATTCCCATCATTCCCCAAATCAGCTAGTTATTGTAATCTTGGTAAAACAATGTCATAAACCATCCCTTAAATTTCACCATTTTTATAGGTGGCATATACAGTATACTGTATATAAACCATTCCCAGTCAGTGGTGCAAATGACATGAGTTTTTCCCCCAAAAAGTTCATCTCACGGCGCTGGAAATGTCGTCCCTGACCTGCGCCAGCTGCGCCGACAAGTCTTCTTCACGACGCTTTCGAGCCAGTTCCTGAGAGAAAAAGGAGGAAAAAGGGAGCGAAGCTCTATGAATCTCAAGGGATGTGGTTGCAAGATGTTGGCATGGCACAGGGAAATCCCCTGTACAAGCTTTTCATCTAGAAATGATTACAAATGGGGATTTTCCATTTTCATGTTTGATTACCGGAAGGTATCTGAGGTGGGGTTGCTTCATCAAAACTGAGAAACTAAACCTGTAGGAATTGTGCATATTACTTGAAAGGTAGAACGTGCACCAAGCCGAATGAGATCCCTTTCGTTGCTTCCAAGCTCGAATCAACAGGAAACTTGTTGGCTTTGAATGTGTGAGAAATGGCAAAACCTTTCGCTGGCTCTTGCTGGCTTTAACCCACAAAAATTAGCCGCTTGGGACATCCCAAATGGGATTTTTTACACTTGAAAAACCACGGTGGTCTTCACCACCCATCGGTAAAAGTTGCTGTCCGATTCTGAGGCGTTCCGACGCGCTCCTTCTGCGATCTCTGCTGCTCCTAGCTTCGGTCGACCGAACACTGGAACCAACATTCTGTCGATTGGTACCCTTTGGTAAACTGACATGACGAACTGGAAAACCACCACTTTTAATAGGTAAATCAACGAACTAAATGGGTGATGCTCGATGCTATGCTGGTCTACCAGAGGCTATCTCATCTACAAGATCCTCACGTATTAAACTGGCCCCATGGATAGACACCCAACCCGGTGATACCTCCAAGTGCACGCGTTTCTGCTCGCGCTCCTGTTTGATTGAACGTGCTTTGGTTAGGAATTACTGGTGAAAATATTGGTTACTATTGGCTATATAGTATTAATTGATATTAATTGGTTGAGTAATTGGCCAAACATGTATAACAATGTCAGATCTCCCAAGTGATTGCCATCAAAAATCACTAAACTGTTGCCAACCATGGGACTTTGCGGCACCCTATTCTAAGACTCGCTCACAAGAAGGACTTATGTTTACGCTAGCGGGGTGAAAACCGGCCAGTGTTTTAAGTGTTTCACCTGCATTCATGTCAATGATGCATGTATGTTTGACATGGGTGGGGTGTGGTTGGTGGAGGGGCAATAGCGTTCAAGCGAACTGGCAGCCGCAGGGCTACGTTGATGGCACGTTGGAGATGTGCTACGCTCCATAGGTCAAGCAACTGAGCAACTGCAGAATTATCTGCGGCCTAGTTGGGAGGAAACTTACCGACGGGCTCCAAAACTGAAGCAACATGCACATGTCCAATCATTTCCAATCATTTTCTACACAATTTATGATGATTTGACACATTTTTGGACTTTGGACACATCTTTTTTTCATGGGCAGGTGGGATTGGAAGGGTCATACTAATGGAGGTCTATGGCATTGCAATTTAGGGACCTCTCAAAAGTTTATCATAGTTTATCATAGTTTACATGTGTTCAAAACATGGCAATTTTAAGTGCAGGTGTTTTTCTTCAGATAAAAACAAAATCACCACCGGGTATGCTCCATTTTCGCACTAACATCAGATTCTTGGTGTTTTTTTTCCCGTCAAATACAACCATTGACTGTCCATTCTTTCCCATGAAATTCTTACAACCATTGATGAGAGCCATAAAATATATTATGGGTAGAACCAATGATTGTTATTTTTCCCATAGGTTTTAGAACCCACAATTTTTGTTGGTTAAACCTGGTTAAACCCCACAGCCATAAATGATCGGAGCTCAACACTTTCCGCTAGCGCCTTGGCTCGCTGCTGCTTTGCCTCGCTGCTGCTGACCAACGATCTTTTCGGGGGATGAAGATATGGTTCTAAGTTATAAAGTTATAAAGTTATAAAACCCAAATATGCGTGGTGGTATCCAAAATATATGGTGTTAATAAAATCCCAAATAATCATCATAAATATGTTGGCTGGCCATTTTTGGGTGTTCATGATTTTGATATTTGGGGTGTTGATAATTTTGATGATCTTTGAACATTTATGATCAGTTGAAATGGCTGTCACAATTATCAACCCACAACATGTCAGAATCTGACACATCCAGTTTGGGGAGTTGAGAATTTGAATCATCCCTCACAATGAATGTTGTTTCCCACAAACATCGGATGTTTGGACATTCCTCAGCGCCTCAGCTGGCCCCTGTTTCAACAAAATCGGGGATCATCAATCATCCCCCTGCAATGTTGATGGTTACGAAATCTTGCACCAGTTCAAAGTGGTGGTCTATCCCAGTATTCATTATAGGGTTTCAACCATCCAAGGTGATGCAGGATTTCTTCCATCCGCAGTAAACCAAGAATCAGTGAAGATCGGTCATATCCCCAACTGCAAACACGCCTGGATCATAGATGTACAATGCTCCCAGATCCATAGCATTGAGAACTTGGGTGAACATCTGTCCACAATACTCAACTTTCGCTTGTCTGATTTCTACTATAAGTTTATGAAATTCTACTTTTTTTCATATTATTTGATGACTCTAATGTACGGCCCATTTTTTGACATCTACCCGCTGGTTCCTCATGGCAATGGGGATTCCCCCATTACCGGGAGGTTCATCCACCATCCATAGCCATGGGATAGCCATGTGGAACGCCGCCTCAAGCTTCTCCCGAAGCTTTTGTCGTCTCACCTGTGATGGAAATGTAAGGGAACTTGCGGTCATCAAGTTTTAGAAATTCTTGGAATCAAATAGAAAGTATGTCTGACGTTTTATTGAGAAAATCATGGAACATCCATGAACATCCCAGAATATCATGGATGAGAATCTTGTTTTCTGGATATATTTTTTGTATTTTTGGGTATCTCATGGTATTTCGCATGCTCATCCACTTTCAAACAAACCCAAATACGTTAAAAGACACCAGATCATTTGAAAGGGGGGGACAGGCACAGTTTTACCTCAACAGAGTTGTAAGGTCGGTCCACAGAGCCGTGGAAGTGCAGCTGGCAAGTTGGCATTTCTTGGGAAACCTAGGGAATTGCCAACAAAAATCCGCTTGGAGGTTGAAAATCTCATCTTTCAGTTTCGGAGCCACATCTTGAGTGTTGGTTCACACCTCCTCCTGCTTTTTCTTGAGTTCGTTCAGCTTCAATTTCTGCTCCTCGGCTGCGGCTGACCCGAAAATGGGGCCTGCTGAAACATGAAAAATGTAGGCTTCATCCCGGGCCCGAGGCTTGAAAGCCACAAAGAATGTCTAATGTCTACAATTAATTGCTGACCCACCAGCTGTTCCCTCCAATCGAAATCCTGGTGACTTGGTTGAATCCCCATCCGGATTAAACACACACATGTGGAGTTGTCCAAACAAAGGGGGCGTATACCCCAAAATTACCATTTCAATAGGAAAACATGTGGAAAACCGTGGAAAACACGTCTTTCCAACGATGATTCTATCAAACATATCTGTTGGACATTTCACATCAATATGACGCCTAATACTATTGGGGGTTTCCTAAAAGGGGGGTACTTTCTAAATCATCCATGTTATTTTCGGATTGTCCATGAAATAAACCATCCAGCTACTGGGGTGGCCCCAACCAGAAACTCACATCGCGGCCTCAGTGATCTGCGGCGCATCGTCCCGTTTCAGATCCTGAAGTTCCAGGCCCAGGGGGTTTCCACAAATTGGGATACCCCAATAGCTGTTCAATAGCTGGATGTTTTATTTGCTGGAAAAGCAATCTATAAATGGATGATATAGGGGTACCCCCATTTTAGGAAACCTCCAAATGTAGAACCTTGCGTGTTTAAAGTTGAACAGCGTACTCCGAAGTGCTTCAAACTGAAAAGTGTTCGAAGCAAGTCGGTGAATTTTGAACTGTGTGCTTGGCCCCGCCCCAGAGTCGCAAGTCCTCTTTCCGTTTCGCACGCTCCTGGCATATCATGGTCATGGTGGTGCTACACCAACAACAAAGCGATGGTACTGGGTTCATCGTCATCCCGTGTCATCCCATGTCATCCCAGTCCTCGTCTTTCTTCAAGCGTTCAGCTTGCAGCCGCTCTTCCTGTTTCCTGGCGACGGAAAAAACAAGGTGAGGCCCTGTTTTAGAAGTTGCCCACAGGGCACCACAAAAAAAACAGTTCGATCCCCCACTTAAACCCATTATATAGTTATAGTTATGTGATGTTATAACTCATAGTAAGATGATAACTCTTGTTGTAACCAATTAGTTATAGTTATATATATGATGTTATATGATGTTATAAGTCATAAATTCATCGGCCTCTTTGCCTCAAAAATTCATGCCACAGCCGTCCCTGGCATCCAACTGCTTTCCTTACAGCAAATCACCCATGGCCCATCATTGAAAAGCACATTCTATACTCTAGTGAAACAGCAGCAATTTATAGTGATGGTATGTATACATATATAGTCATCAAAGGAAGTTGGGAAGCAATACTTCCGTGTTACGGACAAATAGAATTCTGAGACTTGAAATGATGAAGGGTGGTGCGCGATTGAGACTTGACCTTGATGAAGGGTGGTGTGAGACTTTACATGACATAACAATACATCACATTGAGACTTGACCTTGATGAAGGGTGGTGTGAGACTTTACATGAAGGGTGGTGTGAGAGTACATGAAGGGTGACGAAGGGAAGTGGTGACGAAGGGAAGTGTGACGATGGGAAGTGGTGATGAAGGGAAGTGGTGACGATGGGAAGTGGTGACGAAGGGAAGTGGTGACGAAGGGAAGTGGTGACGAAGGGAAGTGGTGACGATGGGAAGTGGACGAAGGGAAGTGGTGACGATGGGAAGTGGTGACGAAGGGAAGGTGGCGATGGGAAGTGGACGAAGGGAAGTGGTGACGATGGGAAGTGGTGACGAAGGGAAGTGGTGACGAAGGGAAGTGGTGACGATGGGAAGTGGTGACGAAGGGAAGTGATAAGCAAGGGGAGTGGTGACGAAGGGAAGTGGTGAGGAAGGGAAGTGGTGAAGAAGGGAAGTGGTGACGAAGGGAAGCGGTGAAGAAGGGAAGTGATGATGAAGGGGAGTGGTGACGAAGGGAAGTGGTGACGAAGGGAAGTGATGATGAAGGGGGGTGGTGACGAAGGGAAGTGGTGAAGAAGGGAAGTGGTGACGAAGGGAAGTGGTGACGAAGGGAAGTGGTGACGATGGGAAGTGGTGACGAAGGGAAGTGATGATGAAGGGGAATGGTGAGGAAGGGAGGTGGGGACGATAGGAAGTGGTGAGGAAGGGAAGTACTGAGGAAGGGAAGTGGACGAAGGGAGGTGGTGACGATGGGAAGTGGTGACGATGGGAAGCGGTGAGGAAGGGAAGTGGTGAGTTGGGGAGGAAGCCGGAGCACGAAACGTTGTGTTTTTCCGTGTAAAGTGGCTGCAGCCGGCGATGAAAGGTACCTTGTCTGTGCGGCGGGTGCGGCTGCGGTCGGTTTGCCTTTTTTTTTTGCCGCATTATAACGGTGGCTTCAAGCTGCTTTGGGTGTGCTTGTGTGTGCGTAGTTATAGGGTGTTTTGGAATCTGTGCTTGCAGATCGCATTGGAATGGCTGCATGATGTTGCAAGGGCTTTGTTTTGGGGAGGAAGCCGGAGCACGAAACCTTGTGTTTTTCCGTCTAAAGTGGCTGCAGCCGGCGAGGAA
>CAMXCT020001760.1:46397-99588 GCA_947184155.2 Cladocopium goreaui | reverse complement strand
TAGATAGATAGATAGATAGATAGATAGATAGATAGATAGATAGATAGATAGAGAGAGAGAGAGACAGAGATAGATAGATAGATAGATAGATAGATAGATAGATAGATAGGTAGATAGATAGATAGGTAGATAGATAGATAGATAGCTAGCTAGATAGATAGATAGACAGATAGATAGATAGATAGACAGTAAATAGATAGATAGATAGATTTATGGATAGTAGACAAATACATAGATAGATACTAGACAAATACATAGATAGATAGACAACTACAACTGCAACTACAAGTAGACTACACTACCACCTACAACTACAGCTACAACTACAAATGCAAATTTATTACGCTACAGTACACTAATTACACTACACTACACTAATTACATTACACTAAACTAATTACATTACAACTATAACTACAACTAGTATTCCCGAGAGCGCCTGCGAAGGGTTCTTCGTAAAAAAGCAGCCGTTGTAATACATCTTCACACCCTCACATCTCCACATCTACATCTTCACACCCTCACACCTGCAGATCTACATCTTCACACCCTCACACCTGCTGATCTACATCTTCACACCTTCACACCTGCAGATCTACATCTTCACACCCTCACATCTGCAGATCTAGATCTTCACACCCTCACATCTGCTGATCTACATCTTCACACCCTCACACCTGCAGATCTACATCTTCACACCCTCACATCTGCAGATCTACATCTTCACACCTTCACATCTGCACATCTCCTCTCGCTCTTCTTTCTATCTCTCTCTTAAGGCGGGGGCGGTGCCGCCGGAGCGCCACGAAACGCAACCCTTTCGCACGAAATGGACGTTGGACGTCAAAAACTGCGGTAAAATTGCGATTTAACTTGGCCCGTCGCAACCCTTTCGCACGAAATGAACGTTGGACGTCAAAAACTGAAGTAAAATTGCGATTTTAGTTAATACGTCGCAACCCTTTCGCACGAAATGGACGTTGGACGTCAAAAACTGTGGTAAAATTGCGATTTTGAGGTGTCACGGGCAACCCTTACACGCGAAATGGAAGTTCGACGTCAAAAACTGAAGTAAAATTGCGATTTTACTTGGCCCATCGCAACCCTTTCGCACGAAATGAACGTTGGACGTCAAAAACTGAAGTAAAATTGCGATTTTAGTTAGCACGTCGCAACCCTTTCGCACGAAATGGACGTTGGACGTCAAAAACTAAGGAATTGTATTTGATTCAGGGCTGTTTGAATTTGATTTGGGGTTTGAATTCTAGTTTGCAGTCATGGTTTTAGATACTGTAAAATTTATTTTATATATTTATATATATATATATATATCCAAGTTTTCCGTCGTACTAAATGCTAGGGAGATATATTTGTATCCTGATCCGTTCTGGTTTCCCGGAACAAGACTTCTGGAGTCCGATTTGTTTTCAAAATCGCCCGCTGCATAATATTTACTATAACGGCCCCATATATATTCCAGTTATATATCCATCTAGATTCTAGACTATCCCCGAACGTTTTCAATTTCATATTCATCATTATTTTCCCATGTCAGACTTTATTTCCTCGTTCGTTCATCAGATTTTATTATATGGGTTCCACCGTTAAGGATTCCACCCCCCTCGTTTTGGATTTGGTTCTCTCCTTACGTTTTAAACCCCCAACACTTGCAAATGCATTCCCCATTTAAATTTCCAAATATTGCTTTTCGAATGTTTGCCTCATTTTTTGTTTGAAAGAATCCCAGTATCATGCGGCGATTATATATATATATATGTGTGTGTGTGTACCATATATATATATATATGTTTATTCCAGGTCCATTATTTTGAGTAGATGTTATGTCATCAAAGCTTCCTATTTCAAGTTGTTAAATGATGTATTTGAATATAGTATGAATATTTGGTTTTAATGCAACTAAATATTGATGAATCCAAGCTTTGGACGCCACGACGGCGCAAAGTACAATATGTTGATCTATATGCCACGACGGCGCAAAGTACAGTACGCCGCTGAATGATCATAAGTGTTCACTAAGTTTTTATCATAAATTTCTAGTTTGAGATCCTGTTCACGCGATAAAATGTAACTCAAGAGAGTTGTGGTAAACATCCGATATTGATGATATGTTCAATGCTGAGGGCTGAATGGGATTGTCCAGTGCACAAAACGCGCCCCCCGAGTTAGGACGAAAAAAAAACTCAGCCTAAATCCTGGGGTTGAGGCGGAGTTCGGCCTATCTTGGGGGGTACAAAACGCGCGGCTGACTTAGGACGAAATGTACCTCACACCCTAAAAAAAACAAGTTTCAGCCGATCTCAGGGGGTACAAAACGCGCAGCTGAGTTAGGACGAAAAAAAATTTATCGATCCTAAATCCAGGGGTTGAGATGGGTTTCAGCCGATCTTGGGGGGTACAAAACGCGCAGCTGAGTTAGGACGAAGTGTACCTCAGACCCTGGATATAGGACGAAAAAAAAATTATTGATCCGATCTCGGGGGTACAAAACGCGCAGCTGAGTTAGGACGAAAACCTATAATTTCCTTAATTTCCATGATTCTGTTCAGTGGATTCGGGGTCGTTGAACTTGAATTTAGGACGAATAAAATTTTATTCATCCTGTCTCCGGACCCATTATCTACCGCAGGACGCACTTTGGTATTTTTTGGGGGTTGCTTTAAAGCTTTGGGGCATTAATCCATAGGTTTTTGATGGTTTCTGTTCAATTAATTCGGGATCGTTCAACCCGGATTTAAGACGAAAAAACATCAGCCTATCTGAGGACCCATTACCAACCGCAGGACGCACTTTGTTCTTATTTTTGCTGCCGGCTTGCAGCCCCACAATGCAGGCGGCACAGGCCCACCCACAAAATATGCAAACTAATGATATCAACTTTACTATGTTCTAATTTAGGGTTAACCCGTTGTAGAAGGTTAGAAAATTACATATTTATATTTCTGCGCGTTCAGCACAATGCAAAATGTTTGGGGAAAATCATCTATTCAACCCGTGGGAGATCCTCAGATTTAATCAACGCCACCTATCCCTTTTTTTGTATCGTAAATGGATCCTGATGGTTGCCATTGGATGGATTCCCTGCTGGTTGGATCCAAATAGATAAGCGGTTAAGATTTCATTAGTTATTGATATCGTGCCTCTTAATCTCATGTTGTGTTTGGCACTAAGTTTCATGATTCCTTCCAATTCCTTTGGTTTGGTGTTGGAAAGAATGTTGCACACCTTGAATTAAAATACCATATCCCAGTATCAATGTACGTGCAAAACCCAAGAAAAATCAAACAAAGCAAGACCTTGTGTATACGTGCATCTTCGGAGTCGTCGCATTTATACACCTGCATGCTATGAAATGAGCGTAACGATATGCTATCAATATATTATATATATATGATATGATTCCCTTGGTCCTGGAATTAGATGCCAAAAAGTAACTTATCTGCGACTTAATTAAGAAAAAATGAAGTAGTTAAATTCAAACACATTCAAATAATATTCAAATATAATGGCTCCTTGCCAAACAATCTGCATACATATGGATCCACCTAAAGAAATCAAATTCCAGAGACCCACTTTCAATCGCAAAACCTTTTTTCGCAATTTTGGCGCTAGTAATTTTCCTTTTAAAATCCCTTTTAAAAAGTGTTTCAAAATTGTCTTTTTTCTGCTTTGGCGTCGAGATCCGGTTTTGGAGCTGCAATTCCTGTGTGGAAAAGTTTGTGTGTAAACGCTTGCCATGTGTAAAAGCACTGTGTGCAAGTACTGTGTGTAAGTGTTCTGTGTCTAAACGCTTGCTGTGTGTGAAAGCTTGCTGTGTGTAAAAGATGTTGCGTGTAAAAGTTTGCTGTGTGTAAAAGCTTATCTGTGCATGTGTTAAAAGTGTCTCTGTGTAAAAGTTTTTTTTTTGGTGTGTGTGTAAACGCTTGCCATGTGTAAAAGCACTGTGTGTAAGTGTTCTGTGTGTAAACGCTTGCCATGTGTAAAAGCACTGTGTGCAAGTACTGTGTGTAAACGCTTGCTGTGTGTGAAAGCTTGCTGTGTGTAAAAGTTTTGTGTGTAAAAGTTTGCTGTGTGTAAAAGCTTCTCTGTGTAAAAGTTTCTGTGTGTGTGTAAGCGCTTGCCATGTGTAAAAGCACTGTGTGTAAGTGTTCTGTGTGTAAATGCTTGCTGTGTGTGAAAGCTTGCTGTGTGTAAAAGCTTCTCTGTGGAGTGAAGAAGTGTGGGGAGTGTGAAGAAAGCAATGAGAAGTGTGAAGTGTGGACTGTGACGTGTAAAGTGTGAAGTATGAAGTGTGGAGTCTGAAGAAAGCAGTGAGAAGTGTGAAGCGTGGAGTGTAAAGTGTGGAGTGTGAAGTGTGGAGTGAGAAGTGAGAAGTGTGAAGTTTGGAGTGCGAAGAGTGCAGTGTGAAGTGTGAAGTGTGGAGTGCGAAGAGTGCAGTGTGAAGTGTGAAGTGTGGAGTGCGAAGAGTGCAGTGTGAAGTGTGGAGTGTGAAGTGCGAAGTGGAGCTTCACATGTGACATGTGAAGCAGGACACAACTTTCGCAGAGTGCACGCACGCACGGGCTTGGCTGGCGCACGGCGCATGCAAGTTCTATAGATGAGAAAGGTCTCATATATATCTTTAAGGCAACTTCCGCCCCGCCTCGTGCGGGTACTACTGGTATATATATATATATATATGATAGTATCATGTTGCTGAATTTACCGCCACAAATATACAAATCACCTAGAAATCGCCCAGAATGGTCATCCGAAAAACAAACAAGAATCTCAAACTCCCCCCTGGCATCCCATAAAATATGGTACGTGCCTTTTGGCCAACGCGCTAAAGGAGAACTCGGGGCCGCGGTCTCGGGGCCTGATGGCAGATGGCATGAGCCACCACAAAAATGGTGATTTTACTACAGGAATGAACATTTTAGGAGGAACCCTGTGGATTGCGCCATCAAAATTCGAATTTTAAGAAGAACAGTGTTTGTAAACAAGAATAGCGATTTGAAAATAACAATTGAGATCTTATGAACAAACAAATGCCAATCTGACCATATCTGAACAAAATGGAAGTCAAAATTGTGAACATCAAAATGCTGGCATGAATCCCAATGTCTCCAAAACTCCAGAGTTGGTCAATAGCGTCTTCTGAAACTGTTCGTTCTAATTTTTCTTGAAGAACAAACGCATCCGATCCACAACTCAAATCAATTCAATGGGAAATCGATAGCAAATGTACTATGCAAATCCTTTAGTTGTAAATGGGTGTGAAATAGTTTTAGGATTTTTTTTTGAGCAGGTTTGGGATTTTTTTTTGGATTTCTTGGCTGGTACCATTTGCCTAGTGTTTGCAACGGTTTGGAACTTGAATTTGTCATTTTGCATGGTATTTGCCACATTTGGGGATGTTCACCTTCCATTTTGCATGGGATTTACTACATGTGGGCATGTTCACCTTCCATTTTGTATGGTATTTGCCACATTTTGGCATGTTCACCTTCCATTTTGCATGGGATTTCCTACATGTGGGCATGTTCACCTTCCATTTTGTATGGAATTGCCACATTTTGGCATGTTCACCTTCCATTTTGCATGGGATGTTCTACATGTGAGCATGTTCACCCAAATATTTACAGACGCGGAAGCTTGGGATTAGATAAAAAGCGGGTGGGGGGGATTGAGGGAGGGCGCTAGCTATCTATCCAGCTAGCTAGCTATCTAGCTAGCTATCTATCTAGCAAGCTAGCTATCTATCTAGCAAGCTATCTATCTATCTAGCAAGCTATCTATCTATCTAGCTATCTATCTACCTATCTAGCTAGCTATCTTGCTAGCTATCTATCTACCTATCTAGCTATCTAGCTAACTATCTATCTAGCTATCTAGCTATCTAGCTTTCTATCTATCTAGCTATCTATCTATCTAGCCATCCAGCTGTCTATCCAGCTATCGAGCTATCTAGCTAACTATCTATCTAGCTATCTAGTTATCTAGCTTTCTATCTATCTAGCTATCTATCTATTTAGCCATCCAGCTGTCTATCCAGCTATCTAGCTAACGAGCTATCTATCTAGCTATCTATCTATCTGGCTAACTATCTGCCTATCTATTTAGCTATCTATCTATCTATCTATCTATCTAGCTATCTATCTAGCTACCTCTTTATCTATCTAGCTAGCTATCTATCTATCTAGCTATCTATCTAGCCATCTATCTATCTAGCTATCTATCTAGCCATCTATCTATCGAGGTATCTATCTATATATCTATCTATCTATCTAGCTATCTATCTATCTATCTAGCTAACTGGCTATCTATCGATCTAGCTATCTATCTACCAAGCTATCTATCAGCTATCTATCTATCTATCTATCTATCACATGTAATCCTGTCAGCTTTCCAGAGAAGGTTAGTTCGCAAAAACCAACTAATGTAACTTGGGTTTAAGTTTAAATAAAAAAAAGCGGGAGGGGGGGATTGGGGGGAGGGCGCAGCGCCTCCCCCAAAGCAGAATGCAAGCACCTCTTCTCACATGTTACGTTGCTAGTTTTCAAGAGAAGGTTGGTCATGTGATACTCAGGGATGTAAATACTTAAATACTGTGCAAAATGCATCTTACATGAAAATCAAGTATTTAAAGCAGGCAAAGCAAAAAAAAAGCAGAGAAGCAAAAAAGCAGAGAAGCAAAGAAACAGGAAACGCACAAAAGCAAAACAGCAGAAAGGCAAAGAAGCAGGAAAAGCAGAAAAGCAGAGAAGCAGGAAAAGCAGGAAAAGCAGAGAAGCAAAGAAACAGGAAAAACAGAAAAGCAAAAAAGCAGAAAAGCAGAGAAGCAGGAGAAGCAGGAGAAGCAGAAAAGCAAAAAAGCAGAAAAGCAGAGAAGCAGAGAAGCAGGAGAAGCAGAAAAGCAAAAAAGCAGAAAAGCAGAGAAGCAGAGAAGCAGGAGAAGCAGAAAAGCAAAAAAGCAGAAAAGCAGAGAAGCAGGAAAAGCAGGAAAAGCAGGAAAAGCAGGAAAAGCAGGAAAAGCAGGAAAAGCAGGAAAAGCAGGAAAAGCAGGAAAAGCAGGAAAAGCAGGAAAGCAGAGAAGCAGGAAAAGCAGGAAAAGCAGAGAAGCAGGAATCCAAAAATAATTCCTAAACCTGATCAAAAAAAAATCCTAAAATAATTAGCCCTCCGTTGTAAATCAGTTGCCATCCTGCTAATGTGGAACACCCATCATCTGTAGATGATGTTCCGCCCTTTTGTCACCTGGAAGCCGCTTTGGAGTTGGCCTTCTTGGGCTCAACCTGCTGGCCGTGCTGGTCGGATTTAAGCATCAAACATGGACCGATTTTTGGAAAACCTCCAAGCTGGTCGGAGCTGATCGGCCAATGAAGCGGCTTTATGTATTAAAACTTTCCCATCTGTTCACCCAAACGATGTGATGTCATGTGGAATATTGTAATATGATGTATATAATATGGTGATATATGGTGTAGTTAATTATGGAAACAAACCAGAACAGGAGCTTTTGTGAAGTATCCAGGTTTTCACACTGCAACCGGCCGATATCGAAGATCGAAGACAATCGAAAGAAACGTCACGACGTCTTCACGACGTCTTCACATCATCCTTGCCGAATCATCCGAATCCCTTGAGGTGTTGCCGTGAAGAATTGCAGCATTGTCCATCGGTTATCCTTTGACTCTAGCTGGTTCACTAAGATTTTCCGCAGTTTGAATTTGAATAGTTCATCAATGTTCATCATCTATGCTGATAAAACACTATCACACCCCCAAAAAATAAGCATCGAGAATGTTGGATATGGTGACAAGTCATGAGAATTTGAGCATTGTGGGTTTGTTTCAAAATAGGGGAATTACTAACAAAGCTGTTGATCATGTTCTTTTCAACTTATAGCAGAACTTGGAGTATTCTTGAACAAACCGCATTTTACAAATGGAATCCTCCTTTTCAATGGTGAAATCCCGCTTTTCACAGTGAAAGCTAAATCAACTTTGAAATCTGCAGTTAAATCTCACCTTCATGGGTGAATATTCATTCTTGAAGGTGACATCCGCAGTTTTCATGGTGAATTCATCCATTTTTCATGGTGAAATCCCTATCCGATCCATCCTATTTTTGGATCCCCTGGAGGTAGCACCGTGAACCAGCAGCACCTCGTCAGCCACGCCCGCAGCACCTCCATTTCAGCAAAGTAAGCAGGCAAAATTGCAATAAATGGGCGTTTTTCATGGCGTATACCCTAATAAGCTGGATATTTCAACTGGATACCCTGGATACTCCCCTTTATTCACCCGTATTTGTAAAAGATCGTTCGTGTCGTACCTCCGACCTCCCTCACCCCCCAACACCACGCACCCCGGCCGCCCCCGCCCCCCCTCGCCCACCCACCCCCCCAAACGCCCCCCCCATAAGTCCCCAAACCCCCACCAACCCACAAGAACACACCCACCCGCAAACCCCCCCGCCAAACCCGAAGCCCTCGCCCGCAACCCCGCCCCCCACCCAAACCACCAACCCCCCACAACCACCCCAAAACAGGCCGTCGTGGGACATAAGGACAACAAAAAAACCCCAAACAAAAAACCCCACACCCCACCCCCCAAATAACAAAACCCAAAACAGGAAAACAACCGCAAACAAAGAGAAAACAACACAATAACACAAACAACCCCACCCACCCTCAAAAAAGGATCAGAATCTCAGTGTGCCAGAAGCGTTTGCTGACGCATCTACAAAAGGCTGAGTTTTCTATTGAGTTCCACCACATATATCTACCCTGGGGATGGGTCAAATGATTGAATGCCCAGGAGTGGGATGGCTTACGATCCTAAAAAATGGACACAACATCAATGCTACCCTGGGTTTTACATCTTGGAACAAAGTTTCTCCCACGGGTCATGGCGCCTTTCCGGGAATCCGTCCGCGGCGCACCGGTGGGAGCCTCCTGCCGGGGCCCATCCATCCATCCATCCAAAGTATCCATGCATCTACTGAATCTACTCATCTATCCAATTCTATCCACAGATTTCCGTCCCACAATGTCCCCAAATATTCACTGAGAATTCCTGGTTCCTGGCGGTGGCATCGCCATGGTGGAAAACCCAGCACCCCTTGCTCCTCCGGCTCATCGCTTTCAGAGCTGGACCTTGGAGATAAGCATAGCTGGACCATGCTGGACCAAAAGGCCAGGTCTATCCAGTTCTTCTGGCACTTTTTAGGGGAACCCAACAATTTTTCTTGGATTCAGTATAGCTCAGAATTATAGTTCATCATGTTTCATAGTTCATCACAATTTTATCATATTTTGCTTTATTTCATTATCGTTCATCATGTTTCATAATGTTTCATAATGTTTCATAATGTTTCATAATGTATCATAATGTTTCATAATGTTTCATAATGTTTCATAATGTATCATAATGTTTCATAATGTTTCACCGCCTTTCATTGCCTTTCATCATCTGTCATCATATTTCGCCACATTTCCGTATCATTGTTGCTCCTCTCTTCATATCTCCCCCTGCAACATGTCCCCTGAGCGACCAGCGCATCGCCTGGCGTCGAACCAACGGGAACTAATATGGTTCCCAAATATGGTTGCCCTGTGATGCTCTGCGGTTGAGAATGGGATGAGAACCAAGAAACATAGGAATCTTTTTGCGGAAAGGGATTAGAAGGATCACTATGACCACTTATGATACCCTCCGGTAATTTAACATAACTATTGAAAATGGCCATCGAAATAGTTGATTTACCCACTAAAAATGGTGATTTTCCAGTTCGCTATGTTAGTTTACCAGAGGGTAATTGATGCCCTAACCACCAATGTCAGCGGGGAACTCAAACAACCAACATCACACGTCACCTGCCGCATTTTGGGAGTGGAAATTCGACCGCTTGCTTCAGCTGCAAGTGTCACGGTTGACTTCATCACAAGGGTCACAAAGTCCACAAGCTCTTTGAAAACAAAAACGCGCAAAGTCTAAAACAATTGTGTGTCTGAAAATGTGGTAGACATGTTCAAATGGCAAATTCAAAAAAAGGCAAAATGATGATATATATGGTCCCGGCCGGCGGCCGGCAACCCCCCACCAATGGTATCCCCCCCCTGCATACATACATACAGGCCTACCTACCTACCTACCTACCTACCTACTTACCTACGCAGGTGGGGGCGGGGAAGCATAAATACATACATACATACATACATTACATTACATTACGTTACATTATATTACATTACATTACATTACATTACATACATACATTACATACATACATAAATACAGACATACACACATACATACATGCCTATACCTACCAACCTACGTAGGTACATACATACTACACCCAACCCACCCCACATGGGGGGGCGGGGAAGCAGAGATACCTTGCATGATAGTTGGATTCTAGGGAGATAGTACTAGTACACCCAACCCTAGGAACCATCATCCATCGCAGGGGGGGGGAGGGGTGGGGTTGCAGGCCTGTACCATTTATCTACCCCAAGGGGGGTCACCGAGACGGGATGACACGCAACAACCGCCTACATTTTCCATTTGTGTAGGTGGTGCTTTACAATTCAGATTCAGGGTCTGGTGGCTTCTACTATTGAGATGTGTGTGTTCCCAATCTGGCACGGGATGTTCATCAAAGTTAAAAATGCCTCCCCATGACACAACTGATCCATCTGCCAAAATTGCAGCAAAACCTTCAGCATTACCGTGGATTTCCTTGACATTCTTTAGCTGGTCTTGGACCACAGAGCTGTCACCATCATTTTCAAGTTTTCCCCATGTCACCACTGACCCATCTGCCAATATGGCAGCAAATGCACACCAACCGGCTGCAATTGATTGCACGTTCTTGAGCTGAGCTTGGATTGCAGAGCTGTCGCCACCTTCATCATGCTTTCCCCAAGAGATGACACCACTGCCCGGGCAAAAAATAGCAAATGCGCCTTCTGTGGCCGCCACCCTTGGCCGGATCACAATTCCTGTCAAATCAGGTCCAAGAGGACACACAGGTTGTGTAGGATCCACCATGCCTCCATCTGCAGTCAATCCTCCACCTCAAACGTGTGACTGCGACCAGATGCCAGGGTTATGCTGATCTTTGTCAGCTGAAGCTCCAGTGGCCTCTTCATTGCAGCACAGAAAATTGAAGTCCCTGTTATGATAATATCACATTATGAAGATGTGCTGTGACATGTGATGTCATGTGATATGACATTACTGTATGATTTGATGTGGCGTGCAGGACAGAAACTTGATATCCCTGTTATGATGATATCACATTATGACAATGTGCTGTGACACGTGATGTCATGTGATATGACATTATGATTTGATGTGGCGTGATATGACGATGTGATGTGATATGATGTGATATGGCATTCTGATGTGATGCGGTGTGATATGACGATGTGATGTGATATGATGTGATACGACATTCTGATGTGATGTGGCGTGATGTGATGTGATGTGACGTGGCGTGATATGAAATTCTGATGTGATGTGATATGATGTGATGTGATATGATGTGATGTGGTGTACTGTAATGTAAGTGACTCTGTTAGTGAATCAATCACAAGTTGTCAAATGTTCAATTGGTTCCTGACTTTCCTTGAGCAAAGGAGTCTATCACGAATGAGAAGTTCCGACCATTCTTAGAATGATTCCCCCTTTCAATATTCAATGCTTCATAGCATTCATCTTTGTTTTTGCCATCAACAATGACACACAATGACACACATTTCTTGAATCTTGACACACAAATTGATGATACGGGGGAATGTCTAGACAAAACATGTATCACAAGTCAAATCAAACATTCAAAAACTAAATGAAAGGACAAGCAGTGACATGTGTGACCAGGGTGGGGAAAAGAAAAACTTTGGAAAACTGTGCTGAAAATACAGCTGCAAGACCAACAATGCCCAAATGATAGTGGTCATGCATGCAAGTGAGTGTGCCAACTGAATCTGCTAGTGATTACAATATAAACCTATAATAAATGTATAATATGATAATAGTTAAAATAAATTGTATTCTCATATGTAATATAAACATTATAATCAAACAACACTGATTGCAGCTGGAAAACTGATTCCAAACGAAAAAACGAGGATTGCTTTCCAGGCCGCACCTGCCATCTTTCACGGGGATTCAACCAACCCTACCCAAAGATGACCCAATCAATTACAATTATTATAAGGGCTGAAGGTCTTAACCAAGCAACAACCCACATCTACACTACTATTGGGAGGTAAAATACAATTGTAATCTTATATGATCACACAATATAAACATATTACAATCAATAATACCCCTTACTGATATGAACAATAAAGCCTTATCCCCACCGGATAACATCTATTGCTATTGACTAATTTCCCCCACTGAATCACATTTGACTCCAGCAGGCCACTGAAATCTGAAACTGGCTGGGTGTTCCCGGCATCTCTCCAGCCGCAGCCAGCCCCAGCCATGGTTTCCGGTGCGGACAAAATTACTTACTACTCGCAATGGACATGGAAGGGCGGTACCCTAGTGATTTGTAAAAAAGGCTATCAGTAAGTGGGTGGTCCCCTATCAGATGCCTGCCAACCAGCTGCCTGTTGGCAACAGTTGCCAGCTCTTGCACTGTAGCCTCAGGGAAATCTTCCAAAACCTCTGCGCGTGGGAACCACGACAAATTCAAGGAAGGTTGTGAATGTTCCTCACCATTTCTTTTTTTTGAAGACACCTTTCTCCCATGGCATCTTTATATCTGTGGCCTGTGCCACACTGAGAAAAGAATGACCCCAAAATTGGTCAAATTGTTGCTTCGACAATGGTGCAACTGTAACTGCATTGTCAGCGCAGGGTGAACCACGAAATTTTGACTCCAAGCGCTGCTCACTGCCAAAATTGTCAAAACCAGTGAGTTTCCAGTCAACTTCAAAATTAGATCCTCCAAAAAGGTTTTCATTGCTACCTGCTGAGCTCCGAGCAATGTCTGACGAAGCAGCCACTGACCCACCTGCACTAGCAGAATCACCTGACCTAAATGGTGTGAGCGTTCTTTTCCTCCAGGACATGTTGACTTTCAATGGACCTGGAACGTGAAGAAATGGTTTCAAGATCCCAGCACCCCTTGACCGGGTACAACTGGTTGTAGAAAAACTTGAACTGGCGGAGTTGGTACTGAATACGTAGACAAACAAATGTCCAATTGTCTCTCAGTGCGACTCAAGAGGATGTCGCGTTGGTCAGATAGCAGAAGGATGCAAGATACCAACACCCGCTCGGCTTCAGGCCTTGACAGATAGGCAAAAACGGTTGCCTGAACCAGACCGCAGGTTGGCCTGGTAAAAATACAAGCGTCCTGTGGATCACATGCACAAGCTCTGGCCAATGAAATATGCATTCAAAGCAGCAAAAGCCACAAAATGAAGACACCACCTGAAATGAAGCCAGAAAACCAAATGCAAATCCAATATGAAAACTGAGATCGCTTGTCGGGCAGCCCCAAATGAATCTTCTGAGCTGCAGCTGTAAGGCCACGTGCACGAGCGCCCATGCACTACAAGAAGCCCCCAAAAGAGAACGGAAAACCCACCTACCCACCACTTGACATGTAAAATGCAACACGTGGTGAAATCAAGACCTTTCAAGTTCCACAAGTGAGGCAACTGCACAACTGTTCAACTGTTGACAAAGCATGTACACTGACAAGAAAACCGCTTCCAAGATTTTGAGCACCAACGTTTGGTTGTTGACAGTTAAACCCTTCCAAGACAAGGCAAGTGCAATATTGAACCCGAATGCTAAGACAAGGAGGAGGTTCCAGGCAAGCTGGTGAGAGGCAAAGGCGCACTGCTGTCAGGAATTTTTGGGCAAAGAAACAAAAATCCTTTGTGTTTTTGGATCCAAGAAATAACAAACTATCACAAGTGACAGTCTATATCTATCTATCTATCCATCCATCCATCTATCGATTTATCTATCCATCTATCTATCTATCTATCCATCCATCCATCCATCTATCCATCTATCCATCTATCCATCTATCCATCTATCCATCTATCCATCTATCCATCTATCCATCTATCCATCTATCGATCTATCTATCTATCTATCTCTCTATCTCTCTATCTATCTATCTATCTCTCTACCTCTCTATCTCTCTATCTCTCTATCTCTCTATCTCTCTATCTCTCTATCCATCTATCTATCTATCTTTCTTTCTTTCTTTCTATCTTTTTATTCAGCTGTCTCTCTATCTATCTATCTATCTATCTATCTATCTATCTATCTATCTATCTATCTATCTATCTATCTATCTATCTATCTATCTATCTATCTAATCTGTCTGTCTATCTATCTATCTATCTATTTATCTATCTATCTATCTATCTATATGTCTGTCTGTCTGTCTATCTATCTATCTATCATTTTAATCTGTCTGTCTATCTATCTATCTATCTATTTATCTATCTATCTAAACTTCCAAAAGTGGTCCGAACCCCCTAGTGTTTTTAACATTTTGACTTCCAAATGTGCTTCGCGCCACAACGGCGTGCACTTTTTCGACATCTCAACTTCCAAAAGTGGTCCGAGAATGGTGTGTTTTGTGCATTTTCACTTCGACATGTGCTTCGCGCCACAACGGCGTGCACTTTTTCTACATCTCAACTTCCAAAAGTGGTCCGAGAATGATGTGTTTTGTACATTTTCACTTCGAAATGTGCTTCGCGCCACAACGGCGTGCACTTTTTCTACATCTCAACTGCCAAAAGTGGTCCGCACCTGGTGTGTTTTGCACATTTTGACTTGGAAATGTGCTTCGCGCCACAACGGCGTGCAATTTTTCATCTCTCGTCTGGCCAGCTGGCTCCGCACCCGCCGCTTTAGCGAGCCTACTTTTCGACCCTCCGGAGCCCCAAATCATTGGAAAAACACAGTGTCTCGCGACTTTCCTACCTTTTCGCGCATCTCCATCTTCTTTCTTCTTACTCTTCTTTCTTCTAATCTTTCTCTTCTCTGTGCCTCTTCCCTGCTCTGCTTTTCATCTGTCCATATTGTCGGAAGTTTGACTTCTAAACTTCCTTCGATCATTTTGTTCAGAGATAACATAAGTATCAAAAGATTTCAATTTATTGGACTAATTTAGAAGATGCGTCAATGATTTTTGTTTATTTCCTAATGTAAAATGGATCGTCCTCTTTTGAAGGGTCTACAAGACTGAATTAGCATCACGTAACTTGACTTAATTGCCAATCTTAGATACCCTGCAAGAAATTAAATTCTTTGCTGGTTAGAAGATATTCCCAATTAATACCAAAGACTTGCAGAATTAAAGTACCCATGTAAGATTGACCTACTTCATCTAATTTTCCAATTACAAACTGGCCTGAACTGGTATTTTAGAGTATCTCCAGAAAAGTTTTCTTGGCCGGCCCGAACATTCAAACATACGAATCCAACTCACTATTATTTGGAAATAGTGTTTCATACTACCGCCGGTGCCTTGTGGTCTAGCCCAGTCTCCGAATATTTAACAACTTGTGTGACCATATTTTTCCCGGGGTTTATCCAATCCTGCCCAACCCTGCTCAACCAGGTGACAACGACGAAGAGCACAGCACCCAGCAAAAGGTGGGCCTGAGTGATTGTGGGAAACCACCAAGGAAACCACCAAGGACTACAGGGCTTATCAAAATCAAATGGGCATTTTGTAGCAAATGCTTGATGGACATTGGTGAATGCATTTCATGATGAGCTGAAATGATGAAACTGATTTATAAAAATAATATTCACAAGTTTAAGCTGCAAAATCTTGGGCCTGGATTTCATGTCACGGTTAGCTCAAAAACCTCCAATTCCAATGAATGAATCATTCGATTCAAGAAACCCAGAATGGCCTCTCTCTCCCACACATGGGGGCCCCTACATCCCCGGCTCCAATCCTTCCGGTGATGTTGGTCCAACATCACCGGAAGGCAAAGGCTCCACTGGGTCCAACCTCACTGGAGGGCAAATGGGCAATGAAAAAATCACCATGTTGGGGATGTGGGATAGGGATCAAATATTACTCAATAAAATACAACCTGAATAAAATATATGTATATATTATATCTACATCATTGGTACTCCCCATCGAGTTTCAGGGGAAGCTTGTGACCCTAACTCTGTAGGTTTTACAAAATCCACCTTGAATGAGAATCGTGTAATGGGGATGTAATGGTATATTATATAGGTCTTTGGATATGTCATCATATATAGTATATTATTATATAATTACAGCAAATATAGATGAATGCATAAAGGCATACAATTCATTCATCCCAAATGACCACCGAATTGGTGATTTCAATAGCACCAAACATGCAACTAAGAATTATTGGCTTGTGGAAATTTAAATGGTTTTGTGGAGTTTCACCAGCAAAACTGAGGGTTGTAAATATTATGGAATCGAATAGTAAGAATATTATGGAATATCATTGTAAATATTATGGAATCGAATAGTAAGAATATTATGGAATATCATGGTGATAAGGATGATGAACCTATCACTTTGTGGGTCGACCCAATTTTCAGACAAACCCACATGTTATTTTTGAATTAATTGGTTTTCTTCTCATGGTCCACCAAGACAGCTGCCACCCCAACAGGTGCCCACACATCATCATTCCAGGGCACCTTGGGACCAGTCACCGTCGGTCTCTATGGGGGGTGTATATCATTGTATATCTAATGAAAAAAATGGTGGAAAAATTGTGGTGGGATATTGGAGAAATATACAATGACATTAACCTTGAAAATGGGTATCGCTAATTTGGGAAGGTCCTATCGCTTACCGTGTGTTTTAAAAAGTTCAATCAAATTCCATACAGCAATGTCCATCCAATACATATTTAATATTGCTGGGGTTTTTACGGTGGTTCATATGTTCCCCACTTTAGTATACTGAGTGGTCCATCTTTTTAGTGGTCCATACCAGTCCAATGGCATTCAAATTGTATGAATCATTCGATTCAATTCAAGAAACCCAGAATGGCCTCTCTCTCCCACACATGGGGGCCCCTACATCCCCGGCTCCAACCAAGTGATGCCTTTGTGTCCGTCATCTCGAAGTATAATCCTTGGGACGGAAAGTGATATGGCCATCCCCGGATCTAAACTGGAAAGTCATGGATTCCCGGTATGGGTCAGATTCGGATGGCAGCCAACGAACCAGCAACTTTGATCACTATCATCTCGTCGGTTAATCATGTTTTGATCCAGAACCATATTATGAGGACAATGATGGGATTACTCTAACCAGCACAAATTGTGATGTGGTTGCGTGTAATTGGATTGTAATGAGACTTATTATAGTTCGCTAAGTTGCTTGAAATACGGAAGTGAAGTGTTGGCTTCATGGCAGATATATGGTCCCGGCCGGCGGCCGGCAACCCCCCCCCAAATGGTATCCCCCCCGTGGTATCCCCCCCTGCATACATACATACAGGCCTGCCTACCTACCTACCTACCTACCCACCTACCTACCTACCTACCTACGTATGTACGTACGTACGTACGTACGTACATACATACATACATAAATACATAAATACATAAATACATATACACATACATACCTACATACCTACATACCTACCTACCTACCTACCTACATACATACATACATACATAAATACATACACACATACATACATACATACATACATACATGCATGCATGCATGCATACATACATACATACATACATAAATACATACACACATACACACATACATACATGCATACCTACATCCATCCATCCATCCATCCATCCATCCATCCATCCATACATACATACATACATATATACACACACATACATACATACATACATACATACATACATACATGGATACATACATACATACATACATAAATACATACATACACACATACATACATGCCTATACCTACCAACCTACGTAGGTACATACATACTACACCCAACCCACCCCACAGGGTGGGGCGGGGAAGCAGAGATACCTTGCATCATCGCGGGGGGGGGGGGGGGGGGGTTGCAGGCCTGTACCATATATACCATATTAATATATATATATATACCATTTCATGTACCAATGAACCATCAAATTTGGGGTACCAATGAACCTCGGCAGCTGAAAAAAATATGTTTGAAAAAGAACAACAACAGCTGTTTTTACCCAGGCTCTGTTGGATAAACATGGATAAATAATGGATAAATCCCATATGGAAAATGTGTATCCTAATTGGTTTGAGTGGGATGATATGCAGGTGATATTTACATCATATACTCCCACTTGTTGCAGGTATCACGTCTAATATGTCTTTGAGGTTGTGCTCCATAGTTTACAAGTTGGTTTCTTCCCCATCGAGCCACAATCGTCATCTGTTATAATCATATATAATCAGCATAATATAAAGCCTACTCGATCGTCTAGTTATAATCATATCTAATCATTTGAAGCACAATGAACCATATTGCCAGTTGTATAACCATATCAAAACCATATATATATATCCATAGCTGGTTGGTGGTTTCAACCCCTCTGAAAAATATTAGTCAGTTGGGATGATTATTTCCAATATATGGAAAAATAAAAAATGTTCCAAAGCACCAACCAGATACCCTCTGGTAAACTAACATAACTATGGAAAATCACCATTTTTAATGGGAAAATCCACTATAAATTGCCATTTTCAATAGCTATGTTAAATTACCAGAGGGTAGTTACTATGGTTTCTAAACCAACTTAGCTGACTGGGCACCAACTTCACCGGTACCTACAGCTTCCACCACCAGCTCATCGACTTCGCCGTCGTGCGGCACACGCCATCTGCGAAGGGAGCAGAAAAAGTCACATCCTACTAAAGCACTCTAAGGCAGAGGCAAATGATGGTAAATTATACTTTTCCAACTTTTTTGAGGATGACAAAAACATAACACCCTTTTCAGTCCCGTTTTTTTGAGGGGCGAAGGCCATGAATACTCAGTGTCAAAAGGGAGAGATCAAAAGAAGGATCCAACAAGATTTTGGGATGTCTGCAATCCTTGAAGCCAACTTCCATGAGAGTCAAACCAAAAGGTGAGAACAAATTATACATATATATATATATACACATATTATAACAATATATAACATATATACTGTAAATCCCCAACCAACAAGACTCCGACCAGCTGTGAGCATTGCGGTTACCATTTTCTCAAAACATGATCAAACAAGTTCTCTTTACGGAGCTGAGAACAACCCTCAAACAGGCAGAAAGCGCTCACTTTGGATGTGTGAGGCTTCAAACTTTACGTGATCGACTTCTTTGATTGGCAACGGCCATGCAACTATGCTTCAAGACATGTCAAGGCAACCTATAATTCCACTTTGGACGTGTCCAAAAATGATTACCCTCTGGTAAATTAACATAGACCCTGGCAGATAGGGTTTGGAAGATTGGTTTCCATTAAAACTAGGCTATTTTCAGGGTCTATGTTTATTTACCATAGGGTAACTGGAAACAACGAAATCGCCAATTTACTCAAGGACCATGATGATAGGCCGTTGGGCCATTGGGATCCATTGGGATTGGGTACTGTACCCCATCGACACCAGGTGTTGCAGATCCACCGGCCCTGGCATTTTTTTATGGGAATATCACCATATATCACCTATAAATGGATATCACTGGAAGATTTTCATGGGGTTTTTAATGATGTTGACCATGGCCAGCTCAGATTACCATGGATTCACTGGAAGCTGCCCTGAGCTGCTGAGCTGCTGCCTTTCTACCGCACTTTGGCAGCTGACCTCCGTCCAGGGTGGCCATGTGGAAACCAACTGTCCACCCCTCCTCACGGTCGAGTAAACTCGGCCGACACGAAATTCCAGTGGGTTTCAGCGCCCGAAATTCGTTTGACGCGTTTGCGTGGGCAGTGAGACGGAAACCCAAATAGAAGGCGGCAGAACGCATGGAGCTTGCGACGTGAAGCGACGATTGAGACACATAACGTTGTGATACCTTAAGATACCTGGAGAAGTATGATGTCATACAGATGAAGACGACACTCTGAGGATCTTTCAGGCACACTGCGATTTCATAACAAAGAGGATGGCCCCAGATGGCCCCAGAAGAGTAGATACTTAGCACTGACAAAGGGATAAACAACAAAACGAAAGGATGGAACGAATGGGATTCAACCCTTTGCTACGGCAATCAAGGTAGCTGTGAGATTCTCCCAGCTTTGACTGGGGAGATCATATACCCATAATCAAAGATAGCAATGGGAAATGCCCGATGTTAAATGATTTTAATGGGCATGGAAAGGAGAACATCATCTATAACTGGGGAGCAATTTTCCATTGCCATTCTTGGGTTTTGCTACGGGCCAAGATTTCCGTTCGATTCTCGCAACTTCCGCAGGAGTTCAGCCGCCGTGAGAAAAAAATCTACGAAACCAGTGGCTTTCAAGACAGAGAGCTGTACCCATCTTAATGATATATGGTTTGAAATACATGGATATACATGGTGTGTAAGTGGGATGGCCGTCCCCTAACATGTACAATTATGTACACATGCATTAAATATAAGTGTGTACAATCGTACTATAAAAGTATAGTTATTTGTACATCATAGATATATATATATGATTATATATGTACCAGTCAATATACTTGTCAATGAATGAATGAAAATGATCACGATTATTATTTTTATTCATATTATTTCCTGATCATATCATTCAGTAAATCATCTCTATCCCAGGCGTTGTTTGGGGCCTCTAAGCCTGGCGAGTTGACATATTCAGCTGTGGAGTACAGCAATCAATCTAGTGATCTACATACATCAGAAATACAGTAGATGTATTTTAATGAGAAAGATATGTGGAAATCAACTCTAAACAATATGATATAGTGGTATATGATATATGCAGTAAAGTGATATAGTATACCATACTATGATCAGAGCACAGCATACAGTGGCCCTTTTTCTAGCTACATTGTTCAATTTTTGACGGTTTTCAAACATTTTCAGTGGCTTCAGTTCCTACAGGGATCACATTTCTTGATGTGGCCACTAGGTCTATTCCGCCCTCAGGGTGAACTTCCCGGGCTCACCTGCGGCCAGTTTGGCTGTGGTTTTTCGAAAAACCGGCCAAGAAACCCAGGTGGATCCAACAGCAATAGAAGATGAATAAATAAACAATGAACAAAGAAATATACGCCGATATAAAATACCTCAAGGTGGATCATGGGGTTGACCAGTGACCATATCTATCTACCTATTCATCTATAATTCTATCTATCTGTCTATCTATCCGCCTATCTGCTCATCTGCCTATCTGCCTGCCTGCCTGGCTGTCTGTCTCTATCTGTCTATCTATCCATCTATCTATCTATCTATCTATCCGTCCATCCATCCATCCAGCCATCTAATCTATGTAGCTGTGTTTTTTGAAGGCATCATGGGAACTGTTTGTTTTTACACCCTACCTGCGGCCCAATTCTAAGCAGTCATAGATGCCTGCTTTTTGGTTATGATGCCTGAATCTTCGAGTCTGTACCTAATTTGGCACCCAAAAAAATTATCCCGGCAAGAGTCCCCAAACAGTGTGGGGGAGTGGGTGATAAGGTATGATAATGTTGTTGTTGTTGTTGATGATGATGATGATGATGGTGATGGTGATGATTAGGATGGTAATGTTGCGGACGATGATATTGATGATTTTGAGGTGCAGGAGGACGATGAGGTTGAAAATGATGATGTTGAGGATGATGAGGTTGAGTATGATGATGTTGAGGATGATCATGTTGATGATGATGGTGTTTAGGAGGATGAAGTGGAGGAGGATGATGTTGAGAAGGAGGAGGATGATGAGAATGTTGAGGAACCAGCCTCACTTGCATCCATCAAAACGACTCACTTGACTTGGGGACTTGGGGTTAGGGGGGGACTTGGGGACAAGGAGACAGGGTGTAGGTATCAAAGTGTGCATAAACAACCATTTAGGGGGCTGCGCAGGCACAAGCAAGACAAATTGACGAGCACAAGCGAGGCCGTTTCCGAATGTTGAGAATGATAATGTTGAGGAGGATGATGAAAAGGATGATAATGTTGATGTTGCGGAAGATGAGGTGGAGGTTGATGATGTTGAGGATGATGAGGTCAACAGGGAGGAAGATGATGATGTTGAGAAGGATGATGTGGAGGAGGAGGACCGATCCCAAGACCAGGACCCACAGTTTGCGCGAGCCTGCGCAGTCGAAATGCACTTGGACATTGCACAAGAAGAACTTTATGCGAGAATTTGCAGGTAAAATGCCGCAGACCAAAACTGCGACCCACACTTTATGTGAGCCTGCGCAGTCGCAATGCACTTCAACATTGAACAAGAGCCATTTTATGCCATTTTATGCAAAATTTTACAGGTAAAATGCCGTGGGCCAGCTGGAGCACCCTGATCAAGCACCGGCCTTTACACTCACCGTAAGAACCCCTCAGTGTGGACACACTGTTTGGGGCCTGGGGCCTGGGGAAAAATAGGAGTTCTTGCCAATTTTAATAATTCTTCAATCCAAATGTTTGGCGGCGCAAAATTCACAGCAGGATAGCCCTCCAAAGCCTGGCCTTCAGGAGCATCTCATCTTCGCTCCTGGTGAGAACTTGCCATGACTAGTAGCTTCTTCAATGGACATGGAATTCAGCAACAACAGCAACCGTGAATAATAGAGATTTCATAGCATTTTCATAGCATATTCATGGGACATCATGGGAATATATCCCATAGATCAACATCTTGGAGCTGGCACCTCGCTTCGTCCTCCTTCGGGGCCTGGCCACGGTTTTTTTTTTTCCGGTGATTCCTCTGATCTGAAGAAAAGTCAAAGTCACTGTATTATCAATGATTAATAATGCTGGTAACATGATGTCAATAATGATTAATGATGGCTAATTATGATTAAGAACATGTTAATAATGGCTAATCATGGTGAATAAGCGTTGATGGATGGCTAGCAAACAATCCACATGAGTCAGCAAAAAAGAACCAGTAAGCATGGGCACAAATGTGGATGGATGGATTTGGTCCCCCAAAATGGCCATGTTAATAAGGAAAATGATGATACCCTCTGGTGAACTAACATAGCAATGGAAAATGGCCATAGAAATAGTGGATTTTCCCATTAAAAATGGTGATTTTCTATAGCTATGTTAGTTCACCAGAGGGTAAGCCGATGCGACTTTTAAGACAAAGCCATATCTCCACAATATCAGCAGATCAGCATCATGATGAAGAAATCTGGCTCTGTTCCCAACCACCAACTGACACCGACCATTCTACAGTGACCTGCCGCCACCACGCACGTGATGTGGAGCCCGCCTGCAACTTCCAAAAAATCACACAAGGGCACAACGTGCGGATGGCTGTGGCAGCTCTGACGGTGCAGCCCATGCATTGCATGAAATCATTCCATCAGATTGGCCAAGCTATTCTAGGCAAATGGGAGGTTTTCAAATTCACAGCACATTTATGAAGGTAATTTGGCGGTTTAGCAAATACAAATAAAAACTGTACCACCATTTTTGGGTTTCCCCAAAAACACGAAACAAGGTACTAAGTAAGCAAATTTAACGGAACATGGTTTCTCCAAAACTTATTATAGCAACCCCCAAAAAATAGAAACGTCAAAATCCTACTTTGCAAATACTAAAGTGCACCTAAAGTGGGAAACCCAATAATAAACCATCACCACTTCAATGGGTACAAACCATCCCCAACTATTGAGGGTTTCCCACATTCCAACTATCCATTCTTCATCTTGTTAGTTCTACAGCCATGATTAACCATGACTAACCACTTTTTTTTTGGGATTGTGTACCATAAGCTTCACCCAAATCAAAATCGCGTCCACGGCCAGATCGACCGGGCCTCGCTGTGTACGGTGTCCTCGCTCGGTCCGGTGCTACGCTTGTCCTGCTCGGATTGAATGGGAAATGGTGAGAAATGGGAGATAATGGTCGTAATATAGATGTTCATCCCATCAAAGTATGGGAATTTGACCCACAGCCATACATGCGTGTATATATGTATATGTATATGTGACATACGAATGTGGATTGTACCAACTGTACGATTGTTTAAATCCATAGTATTGGGTTATTACAGAATCGAACATCCATCAATTTCTATGTTCGTTTGGATTAACTCACATAAGGTACTTGTAGGATGTATACTGTAGCATGCGGTACTGTACTGATATCGATATGAATGGATATGTTTAAAGAAAAAACATGTTGATCGATATATTATCCATATTAATGGACATATTATTGCACAAGCAACCAGGGTTTTAAGCTCCAAAAAAAACTTCTAGAGTCTCCTAAATTCACCCTTGGGGCAGGTGATCACTGAATGAAAACCGCAAAAAGGTGATGTTAAGCCGACAAGAAAGGGGAAACACAAGGGCTGCGGCTGAAAACTGGATGCGAAGTCTTGTGCAATTGGTGGACTTAAAACTTAGCTGCTCAACTATGTTCCCCAGACTTTTGTGGGGAGTAGAAACAGTAAAATTATGCCATTTCGATAAGCACTTTTGAAGCTTCCCACAACGTCAACAGGGCCAGGTTGTTGAGCATCCTAGACATCCCCCGGACAGGTGGAAACACATCTGGCCAGCGCTCAGACCCCCTGGCATTCCATGAGATACTGGCCGCTTAAGAACCGGATTCCCAGCTCATAGATAATGATAATCACCAATAAAATAATGTACGTACGTACGTACGTAACGTATGTATGAATGGATGTATGCATAGATCATTCCCAATGTAATATCATGTACACATATATATATAATATAGTTATATGTTATATATATATGACTTATTGCATAGATTTGCATAGCATTGCTCCCTACAAACATCAAGCAAAAGGAGATCTCCAGAAAATATACATCGACTGGCGGAAAAAGGAAAAAACAGTTGCACCCGGGCCACATCCTTACTGGGCGGTCTCAAGCGTGGCGTTGGAGGCAAGTGCACCTGCGGATGAGGCGTGCAACGAGCAGATGGGCAGGTGTCTGTTGCACCAGGCTCTGTGCTGAAGCTATTATATGTTACTATCATATATAAAGTTGTGATGGATACATATAGAATTATATAGAATCATTATATAGACACATATGTATATATATATATATATACAGTATTATACATGTATATTTGGAGTTGGATACATGTATATCTGTATATGTGTATGTATTTTCATATAGTTGTGTAATTATCCTATATGAATCTATATAATATAGAGTATACCAAATATGTCGAACAAGGCAAGTGATTCTTAAATGCTGAGAATATCAGCTGGGCATTTGCTTAGCCCATCTAAGGCTACCATGGCTTCATATGGATTCATAGCCCCCGTTGACAAGTCACAAAGGGCACGCCCCCAAAATCATACCAAACAACATGATGGTGATGACTTACCTTTCAAATGAAATCCCTCCAACATTCTCAACTGGTTCCGGGTCAAAGCCCGGAACCAAGGGACCAAGACCCTGTGATTCACAGCAGAATTGCTGGGATTTATGAATTTTCATCATTGTTCATCCCCAAAATCTGGTACAATGTATATATTATACCCTCCAGTAAACCAACAAAGCTCTGGAAAATTATCGATTGATAGGTGATTTAGCTATTATATAAACATAGTGATTTTCCATAGCTATGTTAGTTTACCATCGGGTAATATAATGTATTGATCCATACCGAAGTAACCCCAAGTGCTTGTCACCAACCTGAGAGGTGGAGAACGTGCTTCGCACCTCAGTGTTTTAAGCAGCTAAAAAGTGCCCCCAGATGTCTATTTGCAACCCAAAAAACATCAAAGCACGATATATATATATATATTACATCGTATAACACATATATTACATATTATCATTATATATATATATTACATATTACTATATATATATATTATATTATAATTATATATATATATATAGAGAGAGAGTAGTAAAATCGTCCTAAAATCCCCTTACAAACTAGGGAATGGAACCTGCATGCTCCAAAAGTATAGTCTTAAAAGATGGGGAGCACAGGTTGGAGAAGGTGGGGTTATTGGAATGGGGATGTAGTAAAACAGTGGTAAATCTAAACATTCTAAACCTTTGCTATCTTCTTGGACGTTTACATGGGGTTACTATCTATGGATTTCTAGTGGCGAACTGTGAATTGTCTGCCGAAAGATGCTTAGATTCATTGCCGAGAATATCCTGATGGCATTGGATATGTTGGATATCAGCTACTGCTGAGGTCTCTTCTGCCATGTTTCAGCTATTGAACTTAGTGACTTGGCTATCTTGGCTACCCATGGCTACCCTAAATACAATGTTATTACCGTTAGCTTGGTTCATGTATGTTCATGTCATCTTTCCACGGACCTCAAAATATCACCGTATCACTGAGTATCAGATCGCTCATGGTGATTTTCCAGCCTCTTGGTGCTCGGACCACGCGCACGCGTGTCTCGTACCACAGGGCGATTTGAGGACTTCCAGCCCTGGGGGCGGCGCGGAATTGCAGGGATTGCAGGGTTTTTGATGGACTGTTTTCTTGCTGGGTTTAGCCCCATCTCCGCCATGTTTCTGATTTTTGGATAGGTAAAACACCAAAATTTTGATGTATATAGTGTGCTTTCAACACTGTGAAGGGAGGAAAGGTCATCAACATTCAACATGCAGACACTGTGAAGGGAGGAAAGGTCATCAACATTCAACATGCAGAATTTGAAAAATGGCATTGGACAGTGAATGAAAGTGAGACAACATCATTGATCGCAACATCCTTCCAACAAGCTTTTGTCCCTCCCTATTCGGCCACACCTTGTCAGCCATATGTCTTCCATCACCACCCATGAATCATTAGCTTTGCAACCCAACAGCGAAAGGTGCCAGCTGTTGGTTCCAGGACTGTTCCGGTTTTTCGGGGTGCATTTTCGTGTCAGTCCCAGGCCCCAGAAATTGAAACCCAACAGATCCGTATTTTGTCAGTAAATAACCGGGCATCCACGCCATGCCCAGAAGCGAGCCAAGTGCATGTACCGCATCAAAGGATCCATGGACGTCTGGGGCCGTCTGGGAAAGGCTGGTGGATTTGGTGGAAGTCATGATCTTATTGTCCCTACTATACTGGTTGGTGAATCGTTTTCCTATCATGCGTTATATTATGGTATAACAATCCGCTGGTGTACACCTCCATAATAATAATCCATCAAGCATCCGTCAACCGCCAATCAACCACCGAACCATAGATCCAATTCTATCCAATGATGTCATCTTATGTCACATGATCTCCCCGTCCTTTGGTGGCTTCAAACCCATCGAATCTTCGTTTTTTCGCCAACTTCACCGTAACTCTGCCAGGATACGACCAGTTGCAGCTTCTTTAAACACACACCGCAGAGATACGGCCTCAGTACTGGCCGAGCGGACGGCAATGATGGTGGAAGTTGTGATCAATCAGTGATTATATGTCTGGGGGGGCGGTACCCTTTTAGGAAACCTCTGTCGTTATATAGTCGTTAATATGTCAGGATGGTCCCCGATGAATCGGTATGTGTCAAGTTACCTATATTGTTCCATAATTTTCGGGGTGTTAAGATGATTTAACCATAAACTTTTAATGAGACTTTCATGGAAGGGTGATGATGTTTTTTACATGTGTTTACCATATTTGCAGAGATGAACACCAATCTCAGCAAAAAAAGGGACTACAGGGGATCCCATGGGTTAAGACGCACAGCTAAATCCCAAAGCTCAAATGTCTTCCAGAATTGCCAGGGTCAAGGTTACCCCCAGGCTTATTGCCAAATTGGCTCAATGACTGGATCAAAGCTTGACTGTGATATCAGCGGGTCTCTGGGTCGAGAAGGCATGTTCAGGGCTGTTTGCGGGATGGTCGGATAGAGGGCTAAACATCAACTAATCAATCAAACTGGCTGGTGGTTAAACCCCATGGTTAATTGTGGATGGTCCTGCCACATAAGGAACAAACAATAAACTTATAGCACCCCTCCAGAAATAGAAAAGTCAGTTCCCACTAGAACAAATTTATAAAGCACTTGTTCACACTTGTTTTGAATCCTTTTTTGGGGGGTCACTTAATGCAGGCTACCCTGCCCTTTTCACTAACATAGCTGTGGAAAATCCACCATGAATGTAGATCAGGTGCCCCGGCGGTCGACCATCCGCCTCCTCTTGGTGCGCAGCACCGTTCATCAAACAACGGAAATAACCTGGGGCACTGGGCTTGGTGGGCGGAAATGGGGGGATGGACACCTAGTTTGTTGTGATTCATGGGGAAAATGACCTCGTGTTCTATGTGTTTTTTTTTTAATGAGGAAACTATAGGAAAACTGGTGATGAATACAGCGGCGATGTTTTTTTCCGATCCAGTTTTTGGCAGTCCCTTTTGGGATGATCCCCACAATGGCTCAATGGCATATCAACCATCATTCTGCCCATTGAAGGCTTTCCATTGAACATTCTAATGGTATATATTTAATGGATTTTAACGGCATATAATATCAACATTCAATGGCATATATTATAATATGGCAAATGATTGCCATCTGATCCATAGGATTTTGTAGATAATCAAGCCTGCCAGTGTCCTGCGAGCGCTGACTCAAGATGCCCTTCTCAGGGGGCTGGGTGTATGATTGGCTCGCCAAGCAGCAACAATGAAGAAGTCCAAACATGTGCGTCACCTGCGTAAAGAAAACTCAAACTGCCACAGCATTCAACCAATAAATCTTGCTCCATCAAGCCCCAATTACACAAAATCCATGGGAGAAACCCACTGCAATTCCAAGTCCATCCAATACGATACTCCGATACTCCAACACTGACAGCACCATCCGCGAAAACGTCCTGTCCCCCCTGAATATGGAGGTGGACTTCTGCATTCTTGCAGACTTGAGTCTTAGATTTTCGATCTCCTCAGATCTCTTCAGCCTTTTTGTGTTTCCCAAAAAAGGCGGTTCACCTCCTCAGTGCGTCACTGAATTGTTGCACGTCTCATATCATTTCTGCAATGTGAATTTATCATATTTAGTGGATGAATCTCAGTACTCAGTGCGTGTTGCAGAAGTGACATGTTTGCCACTTCTTTGATCTATGGTTGTTCTCTTCTGCTTCGTAATTTCAGTATGTTCTTTCTTTGTTTTTCGCTACAGCTTTTCGTGCACAGGACATCTTCATCATGTGCATCTGCATGTTGCAGTTTGGATGAATGTCAAACCAAAATAGAAGCTTGTGACGGAGCATCAAGATTGCGAGCTGGTATGTGACATCAGAGAAGCTTATGACATAGAATGCCAAGTCGGGAAAGGAGCTTGTGACGTAGTCCTGTGAAAGAAGAGTTGCACTTTGCGATGCAATGTGCTGAGAACAGACTGCCCCCCCACCTCTCCCACTCACCCGTACGCTGTTCGGAAAGACTTGAAAACACCTTCCCGTCCGGAGACTATTTCAAGGTTCCGACATGTTGAAACTGTCGTTAATGATGATGGTTCATGATGGTTAATGATGGTTGATGATGGTTAATGGTTAATAGTGGTTAATGATGATTTCAGCGACAAAAGTGGGATTTGAGCCAGTAATCTTGTGGATTTTTTTTATATAAACCGATCCGCTCAGCTCCATCTTCAACACTTCGATTTTCACTGCCCCACCTGATGTAGGAGGAACTTTGCTGTCCGTTCCATGACCAAAGGGCACAAGGGTTCCTGCACGCACTCGATCTCGAAGCTGGCGGTTGAACTTGCAGTTGGTGTTGTGGCAATGGGTATAACCATAGTTATAGTATGTTATAGTTAATCAGCATAAGTTGGGATATAACCCGTGCGTTAAACCATGGGATCTTAACCTCCATATATAATGTATCCATAAGTTGGGATATAACATGATAACAACCATATATATAACCCCTTTAACTATGGTGACACACACAGAGTTGTTAAGTCCACTTGCACCGCAAGTGGTGGTGTCTTTACGCGTATACAACGCTGGGAGCTCATGGTTGCACAGTGAAGCATCCCATCCTCCAGGATCGAAGCTAAGCTAAAGACTCCAACTCGCCGCGACCTGCGAAACTGCTGGGGTCCAATGGCACTCTCCGCAACCTGCTGGGGTCGTCTGTGAATAAATTTTCCCAATGCAAAAATCGTCTAGTTTTCAATGTTCTTCTTCACAGTCAGATTTGGGCTTTGTCATCATCCGCCAAACGGAGAGATTCTGAAGTATAGTACGGAAAAATGGAACAGTCATTTATCATTATTTTACTTCATCATTTTACTATATCTAATATATTCTAGTGCGAGTATCATGGAGTATTTGTTTCCTTTTGATTTTCCACCTTTTCTGGTTGGTGGTTTTAACCATCTTGAAAAATGATGGAGTTCGTCAATGGGAAGGATTATCCCATATATTATGGAAAATAAAAAACAAATGAAACCACCAACCAGTTTTCGAATGTTGCTACGCCGCCCAACCAACCGCTGAGGGCACCAGTCGCTGGCGCCAAAGCTCCGCTTGCCGTCGGAGCTCAGCGGTGACAACGTCAGGGCGCAGGTCAACAGCGAGTCGGAGCGGAGGCCTGGCGGGTCTCACGCGCCAGGCATGCTTGGTGAATGGGAAACCATATGGGAAACCATAGGGTAATTGCAAAAAACATCTAACTAATCTGGCTGGTGGTTTCAATCATTTTTTATGTTCCATAATATATGGGATGTCATCCTTCCCATTGACGAAGTCATATTTTTCAAGATGGTTATTGCACCACCAACCAGTAATTGATGGAGGATCATGGTAAAATCATGGGATTTATTGATGGGATTATAAGATTTAAACATCCCATTCATATTTAGATGATCATCCCATGATTGTGGATATTGATAATAATGGGATATATATATATATATGTATGATATATCCAATAATAATGGGATGATATTATAATATATTGTATAATGGGATGAGATTGGACACTGCTCCAACATATATATGCCGTGTCGTGCAGAGATGTTCAGAGATCTTCGCCCCGAAGATGATCTTCAAAGCGCAGGGTAGTAGCGGGAGTAGCGGTAGCTTGAGCTGAACCAACAATTTGATACAATTTGAGGATGCAACATAGGTATCATACATGCGAACATATAGGTATCATATATGCATCCGCATACACATTTCTGACATATTAAAATTGTATGTATAATATATATATATACATATCTATTATTTGTATATCATATTATTTTATTTGTATAACTAATACATATATATACATAATATACATACATCTATATCTATCTATCTCTGTCCAAAATCATATGATCGAACTTTCTGGATCCGACCTGCTGCCAGCCGCTTAAGCACATCTTCACTCGCCAAGGGCTGGGGCCTGAGTGCGCTTAGAAGTCTACAATCATCTCCAAGTAAAAATATGAAAATGCAATGTAGCACTACTTTAATGATGAGGGTGTCAACTTAACTTAGTAGATGGTCTTCAATAGTCTTCAATAGTGTAAAAAACAGTGTTCAAGTGGTTTTTAAACTGTTCTTCAATCATTTCAACTGCTTTGAATGTCTTTATCCTCTGGTAAACGTTTACATAACAATGGAAAATCACCATTTTCAATGGGAAAATCCACTATAGATCACCATTTTCAATAGCTTTTTGTATGTTTACCAGAGGCTAACTGGCCATAACTGGCCTAAATATTTTGGCCTCCCCGCGCCGGATGCTCCGCATGCCTGCCCTCCGGGGAGGCGCAGCGGAGAGGCGTGATGTCCTGGCGAATCAACGTTTTTTTTGAGGGCCGAGATCACCAGCAATGAGGTCTAATGGTATATTAATGGTATATTAATGGTATATTAATGGTATATTAATGGTATATTAATGGTATATTAATGGTATATTAATGGTATATTAATGGTATATTAATGGTATATTAATGGTATATTAATGGTATATTAATGGTATATTAATGGTATATAAGGTCTAATTAAATAGAGATATTCTTCTATTAATGCTATATTCATGGAATAAGGAAGATTCATGGTATAAATTTTCATGGTCTATAAATTGAGATGAATGGAATGTTAATGGTTTATTAATGGAACATTCAAGGTCTATTAATGGGATATATATATATAACTTAAGCAACAACATACTGTGATACTAATATGTGGCTATTTTTCTAATCTATCCCGGCAACAATCAACAAAATCCATCAACATCCCATATTCAAAAATATCATATGGGATCTAATCTAATGGGATATATCACCAACAATGATGTGAGAATAATTGGCTATTAATGGTCTACTCATGGGATATTAATGGGATATAGATATACATATAACTTAACCAACAATATATAATGGGCTAATTTTGTAAGATATAATGGCAGAATATGTAACCTGTCCCATATATGTTCATTGTTGATTACATATATAATTGGACATATAATGCGAGAACAATGGAATTATAGTGGGATGTATAACTTAACCAACAATCAATATATATATATGTGTATAATTTATATATAATCTATATATTACTTATATTATATATAATTTATATGAAATTCAAATAATACAGTATAATAAAACATAATATGATATAATATAATAGAATATCAGATAACATAATATATATATAATAATATGTATATATATATATATATATCAATTATTTGGGTGTGTCTGAAAATGGAGATTACCTCCCCAGAAAACGGCTGTTGCACCAGGGAAAATGATGATACACCAATATAATTATTTTCAAACTAATTAAACCATATGAAACCATTGCATTAAAATTTCGTAATGGATGATAGTAATTATAGTAATCCCTAATATAACCACCAAAACGACGTAGCTCGTGCGCATGTTTGCCTACTGTACTGCCACTCTCTCTCTCTCTCTGCCTATATTCCTGTTCATAGCTGTGGGCCCTCATCATATATTTAGGCAAAGATACCAGCACACAACTGATACACAAAGTATTACAAAGCAGTATTCACCAGTAGTCTCCAAGTGAGTATGTACAGCCAACACAATGACTTGAGATGACTTGAGGGTGTCGGAAAAAAAACCTGCCTTCTTTTCTGGCCGGTTCCTAATGACCGCAACCTCATGTGCAACAACGAGGGCAGATTCTCCATGTCTGCGTGTGGTATTTCATATCCGACTGGCCGGATTTGCTTTTGCAAAATAAAATGATCTTCGATATCAAGACCTTTGCTATACCTTTGGTATAAGGCAGCAGTTTTAATCCTCAACATATTCACACCTTTTCCACACCGCTCGCACTGAGTGGCACTGAGGGGCCATGCTCTCAATGGGGAGAAGAAAGCGGCACAGGCTTCCTGCAGGAAATCATTGGCTTTTTATTCCCGAAAAGCCAATTCTCAGAGATTCAGGATCTGATACCCCATGGATTGCAGGGAAAGTTGATGGGAACCCATGGCTTTGGAGCCTGCCTAAGGCACCTTCGCTACAAACACCAACTCTTGGGAACCGCTGGGTTCTTCCGAAAAAAGAAAAAACGGGAAAACACTGAAGGGTTGGGCAGACCTGCTGAAGATCTGCGACGTTTTATTCATGATCCTACATGAATATGCCAGTTCAAACCAACCAAGAGTCATGGCATCCTAGCTTTGAAGATGTCAAAAAAATGTTCCAAACAGTGGGAACCTTCAGCTCGGGACTTCATTGAAAATCCGAGACCATTTAGACAATTGGGCTTCTGAATTCAGAATCTTGAAATCACAACGAAAGGTGTGAAGAGAAGTGTACAGTAGCGGCCCATGTCCGACTGGGCTGTTTCTACATATTATAATGCCAAGAGTTAAAAGACTTCGAAGATCTACCCTTCGGACATCAAACATGGCAATAGGAAATCCCCTATCAATGGAGCCCTTGATGGCAAAAGCATGCAAAAACATCTATAATCTGTAAGTGGGGAATCTCCCAATCTCCTAGCACTTCCAGTACATCAAAAAAAACTCCCAAGATACCCCATTGCCCAGACACAGAACTCATCATGTCATAGAAAAGTCATCGACTTGGTCAATCCCAAGAAATCCCAATGGGTCGATGGGTCGATCATTTGGGGCCCCAACAGGGGTGCTGCTGGTCGCACCTGTAAGACTTGCATCACCTTGGGCGAAGGCTCCTGACGCTGCATCCCGGGATCACTGGGATCACTGGGATCACTGGGATGACCATCCCCCGGTACGAGTAGGAACATGCTGACCAGGTTTTGACCATGTGTTGACCTGTGGAAAATGATGGAAAATCATGGAAAATGATGGAAAATGATGGAAAATAGGGATATGACCTGTTCATATTTGAAGTAAACTAAGTAAACCCACATATGGGGACTTGAATTAAGCCGACAAACATGAAGGGGATTTGATGAGCACTTGAATGGAGATATGACCAATCAAAAAATATCAAAAAATGTTGATTTCAACAAAGGGAAGAGTAGGCAAACTGCCACCACCGCCACTTGTCTTGCAGAATCGCTGGTAATATTAGATTAATATCAATCATGATTAAGCTGCTGAGTCAGTATCCATCGGTATCCATCTGTATATCCATCGCTTATGTGTTATATCATACACTGGCCAATCTTAGATACCATGCCAAGAGGCAAACATGTTTCTAGATTCTAGATATTTTTAGCTCATTAGTATGCCCCCATGCAAGGATAGCAAATTATCAATTAATGTTTTATATAACTTGCTGCATTTGCTATTTACGAACTATCCCAATATATCACCATTATATCACCATTATATCACCATTATATCACCATTATATCACCATTATATCACCAGTAGATATCCCAAGATATCCCATTATGTTTAAAGATTCAACCACCAAACTTCATCCCCTGCTCCTCGGGTCCCAGAGCCATGAGGTGCATCACGCGCCGCGTGTCGTTGGGACCGATGAAGTCGCGCTGCTCCTGCCATGGCGTTCCTGGGAAATCTGTAGTGGTTTATAGTGGATTATAGTGGATTATAGTGACATATGGTGACATATGGTGACATATAGTGACATATTAGGTGACATATTAGGTGACATATTAGGTGGCATATTAGGTGACATATTAGGTGACATATAGTGGATTATAGTGACATATAGTGGATTATAGTGACATATAGTGGATTATAGTGACATATAGTGGATTATAGATGATTACAGTAATTGTAGTATTAGCAGATTATAGTGACATGTTTAGTGGATCATGGTAACGCATTAGGATATAGTGAAAATTATGTTGGAATTAGGATGAATTAGGAATTATATCTTCATGTGGATTTTGGAAAATTGATATTGGACTGCTGAGTCGCTGAGGAATTATTCGAGATTTTTCGGTGATTGCAGAACAATTACGGTGACATTTCAGTGATATTGATATGGGATGAGATGGGCAGGTCTGAGAAACGTCTGAAACTTGGGTCTAGTGGTATACCACCAAAATTGCCATTTGACATAGAAAATTTGGGTTATCATTATTTTCTATTGAAATTGGTATAATCACCAAATTTTGGGTCTACATACCTTTTGGTATAATCCCATTGAAATTTGCGGGTGCCCCATTTTCAGATGGACCCGGCAAAGGCTGTCCCAGGGGTATGAAGTGCTTCTTGCTCCATTGTTGATCCCCTGATGAATCCAATTTGACGATCCAGCAGATTTGATGGGCAAAGTGGGGAGAGCCTGCAACTCTCGGGCAAAAAAAACAAGATAAAACAAGTCTCGAATCTCTTGATCCGCTGATTATTGGCCTGATCATGGTTGATCCATTGCTGTTGCTAGCAAAACCATGAATTCACCTTGAGCCGTCCTCTCGAAACAACTGAAACGATACAAACAAAACACCGCAGTCTGCGTTGCCCACTGCAGGATGGTTTCTTTGTCTCACTTGGACGACTCTCAGCTTAAAAAAGTTTGTGTAGTTGAGCTTGCATTGACAATATTTTAGTGGTTTATAGTGGATTATAGTGACATATAGTGACATATTAGGTGACATATTAGGTGACCATATTTGTCAATTATTGGCTGTCCCTAAAATGTCCTGTTTCCATGGGATTTCCTTTCGAAAATCTGCGAAAATCTGCTCCTCCCAAGCACTACGAAAAGCTTCAAAACTTTGCATCAATTCCTTGGCAGCGACGAAAACTTCATCAAAGGACAGGTAGCCCCTGGGGCCAGGTATGAAAAATGGGGGGTTGAAGCGAATGTCTGTCAAATCGATCGTCTTTTCCAAGTCACAAGCTCTGAACTCCTAGTTCTGAGGAGTTTTGGACGATGTCTTGGGTGTTCTGAAGTACTGAAGACTAATTGTGCACATCTATTCTCATCTGATATCTTGACAAGGAGTGAGAATCACATCAGTGACTTTCAAAATCTTTCAAACATCTACCTCCCAAGAACTCAACCCCAAAAAAATGACCTCTCAGGTACTACAAGTAGGACATGGAACCTGCAGTTCAAAGCATAGGACACCAAACGCTATCCTGCAGGAATGCGTCTCCACACTCAATGGATTGATTTCAGGAAACAATTCCCAAAAGCCAGGGGGGTTACACCAAAATCTGTGGATGTCTCTGGATGTTCCATTCACTTTCCATTCATTTCCTATGGATTTCCCAGGGATTTTCCTGCCAAGCTACCCGATGTTTACCGAGCCAATCATCCAATCGCGGCTCCGCGATGGGCTCAAACCATGCCTTTTGCAGCGTCCGAGGGTTTACAGGTTTACGAAGTGAATGGTATCTGCAGATAAACCCAAACCGATGGGGGTACTGACCGAAGACTGCAAAACAGATGTCATATGTATAATAATAACTATATACATATATATATATATATTTGTATTGTTTAATCCCATCTCCCTCATATTGAACACCCCCTAAATGGTCCCAACGATTGTGGACATTCCCTGCTAAACCATGGTTTCTGGGGGGTGTTTAATATTAGGGGGATGGGACAATATATATATATATACACACACACGTATATGATTATGTCCGATTTCGTTTGGGGGGCTTTGAGGGTTCCTCATCTTTTGAGACCTTCACCTCGACAATGCAGTCCCGAGAGGCTTGAAACTTGGAGAGAGAGTTGCTCTAGCTCTTAGCAACACCCAGAGAGTAGAGTGGGCGGGGATCAGAAATCTCTGGTTCCCAGAACTTCAAATCTCTTGACCCAGACCTAAACACATCTGCTGAATCTGCTGGAAAGAATCAAAATCAAATGGTTTCAATCCAGACATATCCAGACCAATTCTGTTGTTTCAGGCTATGCTACAATCTATTCGGGAAGCTGCTTGGGGCATTGTTACCCAGTGAAACAGCAACCTGCCAAACACCCCAGCCCATTCCGCCTCGGAGAATCTGAGCACTCTCTGCAGCAAGAAGGGTGCCCTGAGCCAGAGATCTGACACGGTATGTTGACAGATTTGACAGTCTGAAGATATTCCAATTGTCAGAAAACCCAGCATGATTCAGGATCCTCTGGTCCAAGATGCTTCAAAATCAACGGTTTTACATGTTTCAGATCAAATCATCGTCAATTCAGCACGACCTGTGAAAAACAGCAATCCGAAGCCAGGTATGGCACAGTTTCTCAGTTTGGCCAACCTTCATCTGTAGGGTTTTAGCATAGAACATGTTTAAACCATCCCAAACACATGAGTTGCAGATCATCAAATCTGGTTCCCTCGGGATCCGCGCCCACTGGAGCCGCCAAGCGCGCTTTTCCCTGCGGGAGAAGGTGGTTTCAGATGGGGCAAAGACGCACCTTGCAAAGGTCACAAATTGATACAAATTGCTCAATTGGACGTGGAATCAGAGATTTTGGCCCGCGCCCATTTCAGCATCCTCTAGATATGTTTAGATTTGAAGTGTTGTGGCCAAGTTCTTTATTGTTGTATCTGAAACAGGGTTCAGGGTGAGCCCTTGAGAACATCATTTAAACCACAAAAAATGCCAATAGTGACTTTCAATACCGGGTAAGGAGTTACCCCACTTTCAGACCCAATTCGAGCTGCCATCTTCAAAACACACCTTTGTAATCCTTTGTATCCACCCAAATTCTCCAAGTAGCTTAGCTCCGGTCCAGGCACTTCAAAACCTCGCGAAAATTGGGAGGTTCCTGCAAAATCATCAACCCCAAAATGGGTGGCTTAGTTTTGGTAATTACAATTTTTAATAAGTTACCAATGATCAATATCATCACTTTAATAAATCACCAAATTCGGGGACCGAACCAAGGACTGGAGCGGGTTTATTCAATTGTTTATCCAGTGATCAGTGTTTGTACCTGTTCCTCATGATCATTCCGTTCCCTATCTCCCACTATACCGGAAGATGACCCTGAAAAAGATCGTGTCATTGTTGCGGGAGGACACTCACATGCCAAGGTTAGATTCTACTAGCTGGTCAGCGACGGGTCCATGAGCACTCTGGAGGCAGCATGCAAACACAAGGGAAAGAGATCTGGGAGTCACACTTCGAGGGATTCTTCAAATGTGGATTTGTCTGAAAATAGGGTACCTCTTTAAATCCATTGGTTAACCATCATTTTCAGACAGACCCATGTAGATGTTTTCGAGTACCGCAAAATCAGGTGCCATGGCACTTAGAGCTCCACCTTGAGACCGCATGCGCCAGCGAGTGGCATAGAATCTACAAATGGTAACCCCTGGTTTCAATATATTTTGCTTTGTACCCGGTCAAACAAATATCTCAAATCTTCTGGCTGCTGGATAAAAATCCATATCTCCAAGACAATTCCAACTGACCCCTGTAGCATACTCCATGCCACTTGGGACTTGTGAAAGGCTTCGAGGATCATTCCACCTTGAATCGTAACTGGCTAATAACCTTGGTCAGTAAGTCCCCGAGCCGTTGGGTTCTCCGATAGACTAACGGCTTAATAACCTAGTTCCCAACCAGTTACTAATCATTATTGGTCCCAGTAAATCCAAACCTGTGTTGGTTACATCCCATGTTTGCTGCTCAAATCTCATGTTCTAGTCGTTCCTAAAAATGGCTTCCGGTAATCAAACATGCTTTCCTAGAAGTCCACCATTTAGAAAATCATTTGTAGTCATGATTCTTATAGTCATTATAGTTATTCATTTATTAAAGTCCACCATTTATAGTCCACCATTTAAAAAGTCATTTATAGTCATGATTCTTACAGTCATTATAGTCATTCATTTAAAGTCATTTATAGTCATTTATAGTCCATTTATAGTCATTTATAGTCATTTATAGTCATTTATAGTCATTTATAGTCATTTATGGCCCACAATGGTTTATAAAGAATCGTTTATGAATATCTTATAGGGAATTTCCCAGCCACATGACCAGAGGGATCCGGGGTAAAACGACCGATCCGTGGACTTCCATGACAATCACCACGGTTGTCATGGCAAAAATGCCAAAAAATCCTATGAACACATCCCATGAAACAACCAGTAATATCCAGTAATAGCCCATGATCAATCATTAGCCATCATTAACATTCATTATCCATGTTTAACCATAATTTAACCCTGATTTAACCATCATCAAACCACCACTTCGTTGGGTTTTCAGACCATTGGGCAGCTGCGGTGCCAGGGGGGCGCAGCCCAGAGGCTGCGGCACAGGTGCCACGATCCTCCTAGGCAACTGATCATCATAACGTGAATGGAACATGTGTTTTTATATCTTTATATAACTTATATATATATATATGCATATACAGATAGATAGATAGATAGATAGATAGATAGATAGATAGATAGATAGATAGATAGATAGATAGATAGATAGATAGATAGATAGATAGACAGACAGACAGATAGATAGGTAGATAGATAGATAGATAGGTAAATAGAAAGATAGATAAGATAAGATAATGATAAGATAATATTAGATAAGATAAAATATCATAAGATAACATAAGATAACATAAGATAATATAAAATAAGATAAGATAAGATAGATAAGATAAGATAATATTAGATTAGATAAGATTATAATAGATTATATTTGATTAGATTAGATAGATATATAGACAGACAGATCGACAGATAGACAGATAGATAGACAGATAGATAGACAGATAGATAGACAGATAGATAGATAGCTAGATAGCCAGATAGCTAGGTATGATATATATATATGTGCCTAAATGGGCCCAAAATCCACTGGTTCATTATCATTTTCACGCACCCAATTTAGGTCACTGGAAGCATCTCATGACGATGTCCTCACAGGAGTAGGCTTGGTGAAGCCTTGGCGTTCAACGTAACACGACATTGGCGAAAAGGAAAGTTGCCTTGATGGAAATACCTGAAATACCATTGCAGTACTTTTGAACCTATAAATACCATATAATAGATGCTTTGTAGTGCGATTGTAAAACTAAAATGTCTGCGTATTGCCATAAATCTTTACTTTGGTTGCATCTGCCAACGAAGCCATCTACAACAAATCTCCCTCTGAGACCCCCACGTCGATGTCTGGGAGATCTGGGACGTTTACTCAGCGGTTTCAAAGGCTTTTTGGAGACCTCGGGGCAGTTTGGATGGGCCCCTCCACAGCCGTGGCGAAGGATGGTCCCAAGTTTATCCTTGTCCTTGTTATCGTAGTGTAACTCCAGTTGTCTTGGGATATATTTATGTCTCTATCTATTTATTTATTGTATTGTTATATTCAGATTTAGATTTATATTTATAACATTATATGTAAATATATAACATTATATATATATAACTATAACTATATAACATTATATATATATATAACATGATATGTATATAACATTATATGTATACAAAACATTATAATTATAACTTATAATTCTACGGGATTATCTGGGTACAGCTGGATATAACTGGTGGGCACCCTTCATTGTATCTGAGACTTGCTCAACTGCGTCCCATTGGGAACAGAAATAGTGACAGCATCGGATTCCGCAAGGATAGCCCATGAAACTGTGGATGCCAAACGATTTAAAAGATGAGGACCAAAACATATCACGGCTGGTTATATAAGGTTATATATACATATGGTTATATGATGTTATATGTATATGGTTATAATATATATATATACATACTTATATATGTGTATATATATATATCGTTATATATGCTTACACCATTGGAAAGGATTCATCTTTTCCCAAGGCCAATGCCAACGAGTCGATGTTTTTTGCGGTTTCCAGCCACCGAGGCACCACAAAGGCTCGTCCACTGCTCAGGGACCTGCTGAAGATTCCGTTGGGATGAAAATGGGGAGCCCAAGGTAGAATATTCAACAAAGTAATGTTCAAAATATGCAATGTTAAATAATAGAATTGAATCACTATCTAAATTGAATCTAATGTAATCAAATGTTAAGTCTGGATCCCCACTTGAGTTGGATTATCCCAGAATGCTCCTGGCCAGGTATTTTGTACTTATTGCCACAAAGGTCTTGCAGCGAGTGATGTTTTCGGGTGATGTGGCTGCCCGATTTTTTTCCAAAAATCAGTCTTGCCCAATGGGAAAGCATGACAATAATTACATAGAATCCAACTGTCACAGGGTCCTTGTTGCACTGCACTGATCTGGGCCACCGAACTTGGTATCAGTCTGCACTGATCTTTGGGTGGCACACAAATCGGTCAGCGCCCAACCTCAGCTCTTTCAAATGCCTTTCGCTTGTTCAAGCATGGTAAGCTTTGGAGGTGGTAGTCGGTGTATTAAAACCTGCATTCGTATAGTATAGATTATCATTCATATTTATATAACCGTATATAACCAAATATAACCATATATAATCATATATATATAACCATATATAGAGCCATATATAGAGCCATATATAAACATATTCTATATAGAATTAGCATTGGTCTAAATCCACGCTCCTGGGGCCCCCGCGTGGCAACGGGGGCGTGGAGGGTGCGCTATAGGACTCTGGCCCCATCTTGGGGCAGTCCCCGCGGATCATTAGCGGAAGCTGCGGCACAGAAAGCCACCGAGTCACCAGGGGTCACCAGGGGTCACCAGGGGTCACCAATTGGTGTGAGGTGGATATCTCACGATATCTCTCAACTGCTTGGAAGTCGGAAGATTAGTACCTTTCAGGGCCATGAAGCTGAACCTGAGTATGCTCCAAGAATCTCAGCTGTCCAATTCCAGACATGAAAGACCAGAGATTTCAACTTCAACATATTCCACTGCCAACTTCCACGCTCTCCCACCGGTATGGGTCAAACGGAGTACACGGGAAAATGCAAACTGGATCATTCAACCACTGGCAGAGGTCCGGCTCCAGCAAAATTTTGTGCCCGAAATAGTGGGTATACAGTATGACTGAACATTTAAAAGGCAAAAAAAACCGTGGGTTGGGCAAAATGACCAGCTTCACAGCAGCCCAAGCAGGCCCATCTGCCAGAAGGGTTGGGGCTCACCCTTTGCCAGGTGGAAGGGAGCCGCTGCCGGCTGAAGCGTTGTGAGCCCAGACCTGCCAAGACAAGATGACCCATGATGAAATCACAAGCAATGGCAGTGTAAAACAATCAAAACTTGGGGAAACTGACAACTATATAAAGGCAACATTGGAAACCCGTACTCGCAAACTCTTTCGGCCACCATTCCAAAAGTACTTGGGTGGAACTAGTCTCCTCATGATTCCAAATTGATGTGCTTTACCCAGTCCCTAATTAAACCAGCACACCCCAACTGAGGAAGTTCAGCAAGTTTCTTTTCTGCCATTTTCGCGATATTTCAGTCGCGGTCGTCAGGAAATTACGTGGTCAAACACTGAGGTGTAGTCTGGACAACTGGGATTTGACTAAGATTGATGAGACAATCCTGTTTGCCTGTCAGGCCTTTGTTTTGTGAATGCAAAAAAAAACACAACGCTTTGGTCTTCTGGAAACACCCAAAGGGAACTCTCGTCGCTACAGATTCTTCTCTCAGCCAAGGTGTGGATCGCCACGGGTGACTTGACTCAGGTGGACCTTCGCATTTTAAACCTTGAAGAGTGTGATTGAATAATTTGACCTTGAAATGTTCAATCTATAGAAAAAATCCAAGCAACCCTGCCCAGATAAAAACCTGCAACCAACATGGCAACATTGTGGAACATGTTCCAATGGTTCCAAGTTCGTTTCAGAGAATAAACCTCCATAAACTTCCATAAAAACGCAGAGATCCACACCTCCCTAGGCTCAACGGCCAGCCACTACCTTTCGTCAAGAACGGTCAACGGCTGTCGGAACTTCGCTTCCGGCGATCCCTGGTGCGCCTCCTGGCATGGTTTATTGGGACAGTGATATGAAATTGGGTTATATATTCATTGGGGATATTAATTGGAGATATCATGTTTATTGGGTATATACTAACTTGGGATATTAATTGTGAAATGGGATATAAGTAGCTATTGGTTACAAGTCACCAACTTGTTATCATGTGTGGGTGTACAATGGGAATGTATCACCAACATCCACCAGCAACAATATGAAACAACTAGTTTTCTCTGGAAAATGATGGAAAAACATGGTTTTAAAACCCATGACCCTTGAAAAACCATGTTTTGTTAAGCCCATGACCCATGGTTTTGTCTGGAAAAGCCCTTGAACTTCCATGGTTTTACACCTCATTTTCCCTGTTGACCCACCCACCTGCTTCGACTCCGCCGTCCCCGGTCGCCCCGGTCGCCCCGGTCGCCCCGGTCGTTTCGATCGCGGCCCTCCGAGCGGCCACGCGAGCGGCTCGAACGCCGCACGGGGCTGGGAGGGCCTCGGTGACACGGCATGTCATTGTGATATTTCAATGGAATAAAGTGGGGTAAAATTTGGCTAATTAGAATCACAATATAAACACAACATAATCACCATATATAATGTACATGCTAGTGGGATTATAATGAGAATATATAATAACATATAATCACTATAATTAATTGGGGATGTTCAATGTTGTTCACGTGACTTTGACCCAAATAGTCCGTCACAAAGTCGTCCGTCACAAAGTCGTCCCTCCAAACGATTGGGGCTGCTGATTTGAACACCCCAGCAATTTGGGTTATATATGGTTATATAAAACAAACCACGCAAACATTGAGGATTACTGCGGGTCATATATTTTTTCCGGACTAAAATTAAGTACATCAAACAGTTGCTAAACTGAGATCTCAACCCACCAACCAACCCCCGCAACTCCAAAAACCTGCAGCCCGGGCGATAGTTGGCCCTCGCTGCCTGAATGTCCTGAAAGGGGAAAATCACCAGCGATTTCACATGGGATTCAATGGGGATATCATGGGCATGTAATGGAGTATTTAATGGTATATAGTCGTGGGGTATCATTTGGATATCATCACCAACTATGAAACTTTCAGATATGAATGGGTATTTTTCACGGGGATATCATGGGATTTCTCATGGCACCAACTTGTGATGATATTTTACGGTAAAGCCAAGGATAAACCATCCCCAAATGGAACGCCCCATGATAAATTCCTGCGGCTTGGAACCTACTATCAAAACAAGCCACGCACATGCTGGTACCGTTTCTTTCTGGGAAAAACGGAATCCTAGTTAGCTGTTACACCAAAAACTCAGAGTTTAGATTGTGAAGATCCACTAGCGGGACAAATGGATGTTTGGTGGAGACATCTCCAAAATCCATTCAGTATTGGTCAAACCAGCAGGGTACCTATTTGGATGCACAGGTGGCTGGTCACTGATCTGTTGAATATTTTACAGCCTTACCACGCACATACCACACACTTTGGGTGATTAAGATTTTTACTACTTTGGGGGTTGATCATTTGGATCTGTGAATACCTATGATAAATTTGGAACGGTTAATGATTTTGAACCAACCACGTGGCTCAAAAAAACACAATCGATAACACATTCCATGTCCTCCTCGGTGATATAGCCGTCCAAGATCGTCCAAGTGTCTCCCAGAATTCTAGGGGGAAATTTACAGGGTTTTCACCGTGTAGTTCACACTGATATGTATCTATGGATGTTCAAACCCCCCCATTGTTAAAAGAAAAACAGCAAACGTCCATCCATCCCCATATCATCCATACCATATGCCAGTCTCAAGATGTTCCATCCCATGGTTAAAAACCCAATTCCCAATGTTTAATGACCATAACTTCACGGCCCAAAAAATGCAGTGCGAATTATTGTCGCATTTTGTTGGATGCAAAATAGCAACTTGTTATATAGTTATTTGGCACCACTAACTACCAACCTCTACCAGTTTGTTGGTGAATTTTTCCCCCAAGTGTTGCTGGTTCATATTGGTCCATATCCCGAGCTCTTGTTGGTAAATGTTACTACCTTCTGGCAATCAAACATGGCAATGGAAAATTCCCCATCTATATATATATATATATTGATTTTTCCATTGAAACCTCCATTTGGTTTGTGAATTGTCCAGCCAGCCACGTTTGACTACCAGAGGGTACCTTAGTAGATTCTCCCAGGACCGCTCCTCGCGTTCAAACTTTGTGGAAGTGAGCACCTGCGACTCTCTCACAGGCCTCGGTCTTTTCACCAGCGCAGCTTTGCTCCAAGCGCTTGGCCGATGGGGTATAGGTGAGAGGATGCTCAACATAATTCCTAACAGTCATGACGTCTCAACCAACAAAATCCTGGCATCAATCAAAAAAAAAGTTGTGATGATTTCTGTACCAACAGATATGGGGGTACCAGTAATGCCGCACAAGGCGGTGGCGGAAGTTTCAAAAATAGAAAACCTATAGGAGAGGTTGGTTGTTGTGAATCACGGATGGCAGAGCGAATCCACCGATGGACCGACAGGTGGTTGGAGTTGTGTTTTTTGCAATGGTTGCAATGGTTGCAGTGGTCACCTTACCACAACTGCTGGATGTAGTGTGGTGTAGTGCAGTTGTAGTTGTAGTTGCAGCTGTAGCTGTAGTTGTAGTGTAGCGTAGTGGAGCTGTAGCTGTAATGTAGTGTAATTAGTGTAGTTGCAAGCGCAGTTGCAATTGTAGTTGTGGTGTGGTGTAATTAGTGTAGCGTAGTGCAGTGTAAAGTGTTGTGTAGTGTAGTGTGGTATAGTGTAGTGTAGTCTAGTGTCAGGTCGTGTAGTTGTAGTTGAAGTGTAGTGCAGTGTGATTAGCGTAGCGTAGCGTAGTGTAGCGTAGTCTAGTGTAGTGTAGTATGTGTAGTGTAGTGTAATGTAGTGACCCAAAGGAGGAACACAGGGCCTTTGGTTGTATCCCACCGACCTAGCTGGGAGGAACCCTATTTTGAGCAATGCGTCAATGCGGCTCAGCTTGAGCCAAAATGGCTCGCTCTTTGAGCCAACGCCCTTGGAAGATGCACCCATTTTGCGACTCACCTCTTCACCCGGCTGGTGCTCCTTCATGATGCTCGTTCCAAGCAGGAAGCGATGCTCAGAAAAAGGCCACTGGCTGCCACTTTCACAACCTTCGCCTTCCCTTTCAGGGAGTTGCCACGCACAGACATGGCAATTTCCTGCGGCGGCTTGTTGGAAACCAGCACATAGTGTCCTCGAACATCTGTCACCACAAGTTCGTAGACGTCTTGTTCTTGGTATTCTTCAATTGGTTTGCGAAGCGAATCGCGAGGGGCCATGACATCGACGCTGAAGCCGGCATCGAAGCATACGTTACCCGTGTGCCGCATAGTCACAAATCCTTTGACCTTTTGGCCCACCTTGGCGTCAGACGTCAAAGGTCGCATCGTGACCTCTATATGGTCGAGGTAAATATCGCGAATGCGCAAACCCTCAACAGTTTCTCCTTCCTGGCACAGGTGCAGCGGCTTCGCCAGCTGATTAGGTGGACAAAGGCCTCGCGCCCCCCAATGTTGAATGAGACGCCGTACCCTTCGGTCACAGCTGTCACCGTGCCTGTGACTCTCTGGCCAGCCGCTAGTTGGTGAAGATCGTCCGTCACCGTCACCTCGTCACCGTTGATCTCTGTGATTCGCAGCTCCACCTCCTCATCTTTCACGTAATCCTTCGACAATGTGGAGCGCGTGGCGGTCGCACTCCTGATCATTCCGATGTCGAAGTGGACAGCGCGCAGGTGCATGGAACCAACTGTTCCTTTGACCTTGTCACCAACGTTGTAGCTCGAAGAAAAATTTCGAAGCGTGACTACGATCTTTGTGTCTGCTCGTGATGGGCCGCTTTGGACCTCATAGATCTTGAGTCCTGAGATCTCGTCGCCCAGCTCGTTTTCTCCCCTTTTGGAATCAGGTCGAGCGGCAGGAAGGCAACCTGAGATGACAAGGGATCGAGCGCTCGTCCTTCGCTGTCCTCTTCACCCCGCCCGTTGTAGCTGTAGTTGCAGCCGCAGTTGTAGTTGTAGCGTAATGCAATGTAATCAGTGTAATGTAGTGTTGTGTACTGTAGCGCGGCTGTAGTTGCAGTTGTATTTGTAGCTGTAGTGTGCTGCAATAATTAGTGTAGCGTAGTTGTAATTGTAGTTGTAGTTGTTGTAGTAGTTGTTGTTGCAGTTGTTAGTGAAATTGGTGTAGTGTAGTGTAACTAGATGTAATTAGCGTAGTGTAGTGTAATTAGTGTAGCGTACAATAGCGTAGCGTATATATATATATTTGCTTGTAGTTGTAGCAGTGGTGTAGTGTAGTGTAGTTGCAGTTATGGTTGTAGTTGTCTATCTATCTATCTATCGATCGATCGATCGATCGATCTATCGATCTATCGATCTATCTATCTATCTATCTGTCTGTCCTATCTGTTTGTGTGCCTGTCTGTCTGTCTATCTGTAAACTTGAAAAACGCAGCAATTCTGCGAGACATCCTCAATTTTTGAACTTGGCAACATCAAAAACGAAACAATTCTGCGAGACTTCCTCAATTTTTGAACTTGTCAACGTCAAAAACGAAACAATTCTACGAGACTTCCTCAATTTTTGAACTTGACAACATCAAAAACGAAACAAGTCGAAGTTGACAACATCAAAAACGAAACAATTCTGCGAGACTTCCTTAAAAAATGGAAAGTTGAGTGCAGAGCTGACGGCCTCGTACCAATGCGTTTTGCGTTTTTTCCTCTAAAGTACTGCGCCTGCCACGAAAAAGTGATGCCAGGTCATACGAATTGCTGCACCTGTCAGGCAAAATCATCTCAGCAAAACTGAAGATCTGATGCTCCAAAATGCAACCCCTCTCAGGAAATCGGCGCCCGGACCTCCTAACAGGTCTGATGAACATGTCTCTTGTACTGCACCTGCGACGGAAAAGGCATCTGTGCAGATCCTCTTCAAATGTCCCACGCCTGCTATCATTTTTGGAAATGCTACAAAGCCCTCACGTTTTGCTCACTTTTGACAAGGTGCGCAATCCCTTGCACCTGCCACGCGAAACGACATCTGAACGTCCAAAAGTGGTTCATCTCATAAAAATGTGGTTATGGATGAAAAGTGGGGCGCCCAAATTGAATAGTGAATGTAAAATAAAAATAATAATTATTATTATCATTATAAATTATTATTATGATTATATGTTTTTTGAATATGGGCACAGATTTGACTCATACTCGTACATATCTCAAAATGCCCGGGCAGAATTCAATGCAGTTGTGTCTTAGTTCTCCATTAGAAAATGAAATGAGCACTGGGATTCTCAGGCCATCGAAACGTTTAGATTCAAAGGACATTTACTGAACCCCCGCCTATTTGGTTGCACCATAATTTCCATGGTTTATTGTAGACTTTCCCAAAGATCAAACAAGTGAAACCACCAACCCACCGACTTCCTCTGTCCCACCCCGCCCGTCTGTCGAGGACCCTTGGCCCCTCACCTATTCTGCGGTTTCGGCCCAGCCCAACTGACAGTGATGGCCTGGCCCTGACGCAAGGCCACCACCACAGGTTTCCCAGCACTGATTCGAACCGATGCCGCAACCCAAAAATAAACCATCCTAAGTTATTAAACCTTCAAGTTGGGATGGTTAATGAGTTTGGGGGTACCAAATAATATGTGTATATATATATACATATATATTTCTATATTATATAATTGTATATATATACATATGTATATATGTCTGTTGTTTGACATGGCGGATTCCTTACTTCCAACCAGCATAGCTGCCCGTGTGAAAGCTGAAGGCCATGCGTTTGCAAATTGGTAATCAAATGGTTGGCCACAAAAGAAAAACTGTATAAATCGCAGCCAAAAACCAACCAACAATCTAAAGCCGCCCATTGGTTGGAATTTGGTATGGGCAGTTGAAATTTCACCAAAATATACCAAAATAAAACAAAGCGTTGAATGAACATGGTCCATTCCTGAAAATCTTTGGCCATACCTGGCCCGGATCCGTTCAGTTGCTGGAAGGTTTACGCAGTCTGAAAGACCTTCATTCTACTTATTTCGAACCCGAAAGGGGAAACACGGGAAAACCATCCAAATTCAGGGACTCGCCTCGAACGGATATCCAGCGGGGTGTAAACGATTCCAAAGTGGAACAGATGTATTTTACAGTAAGTTCAGTTGTTGGGAACCCTCCAATTCACGAAGCATGCCATCAAAGCGTAAAACCCATGGTTTGTTGCATCTCATGACTGATCGGGGAAAATCCTCTCAAAACATTGTGTTTTCTGTCCAGCTGACTTAGCACACAGAATATCATGAAATGGGTACATGATGTAAATGTTTATTTTCTGCACTTTATCTATCTATGTTTTTTCCTGCTCTGTGCTTTATCTATGTTTCTCTGCTTTCCCCTTTCTTAATCTTTGAATGCTGATGAATGCAAAATGTGTTTGGCTGCGCAAGTCTACAGCGACTTGGTGACAGCCTGGGTCACCCCCTGGCAAACCATCATGAAACCGCCCAACCTCAATGGATTTGCCATCCATCGATGACAACGCATCCATGGCGTCAACCTCCATTGGCACATGTTGAGCAGAGGTAACTGGTTAGGTTTAAATCCAAATAGGAAAAACAATATTGGGATCTACTATTATTCAAATTTACCAAGCATTTTGTAGGGGGAATACTCACCCAAAGCACACTGCCTAGACACAAAATTACAAAATAAACCATTTGCCGTTGTTCTACCCCTAAGGTTTGGCAAAGTCCCAGCGAATTCCACTTTGTCAATGTATATGAACATGCCGATGCCCATATTTGCTTCGCAGATGCCCAGCAAAACGATGGTGGAACAAACATGGAACCACTTAAAGTGAACGGACAGCCCGGCGGGTATACTAACCCACCATGTTTGTGCTTTTGGTGGCGGCGCCACCAACTTGCAGCCCAAAGCTTCAAAACCCAGCGTGCCCCTTGGAAAACCACCAGATGGGAAAACGAAGCGATCAAAAAGAAGCAACATCACAGATGACGCTTTCCTTCCTTGCATCTTGAAGACAAGAAGAAAGAGATCAATCCAAATCAAATCCCTGCAGCTAGACTACGTCCAGCGTGGAAGCATCATCCAAGAGCGGATCTTGTAGCAGGCGGCGCCTTCTCGGCGAACGCCAAGAACGCCAAGTTGGGTTTCGGGGTTTCAATCCTCACGGATGCCGCATTCTCGCTGCGACGGCAACTCGCCATGGTGCGCGATGGAAAAAAAACTAAACTGCGCATCCAAGAAAATTTCTGAAAAAAGCATTCTAAAATATTCTGAAACATGCCAAGGCAAAAGACTAAAGAAAGACCGCTTAAAATTCACCAAGCGGAAACACGACAGTTGGCAAGGGCTTGGCTCTATACTACTTTACGTTTCCAAATCCAGCGTTGCGCAAACCTAAGCTGCTACCAGTTGCAAGCCGCCATGCGCGCCCGAAGTTGCTCGCAAGGTTTGAGCAGGGGGCCAACTTCCAACAAGAGGAGCGCCCAAAAGAAACGCTCTTCTTTCACATTTCTATCGTCGCACAGCTGCGGCAACTCACGCAGAATGAATTGACTCGCAGAAATGATTCACACAAGCCGCTTCCACTTCCACCGAGGTCCTGTTGTGTTTGGAGTGGATATCAGACCGGTGTCTTGTTCTTATGGTTTACCAAAGTTTGCATTCCCCTTGAGTGACTGCTGATTCCCTGCATTCCTTTCTTCGCTAGGCAGCAAAGAGAGTAATTAGGCCTAGGCCGTGTTCTCCCTCAGTTCTTGAGTACTTCTGTTCTTGGTGCCAAAGGATTTCCCAAACTGGGTTGCAAGAATTGGGCTTTAGCCAGATTAAGCCAGGAACGATAACCGTATCTTAACCATCAACCAGTGGTAACCAGTGTCAGGGCACCCGCTTCACCACCCTTGGTCTGACTCAGCTGCGATCAGTACTGGATCCATAAGGCAGATAGGGTCAAAGCTCCACATTGACAGGTGTTTTTGGATGTGGGTTTGTCTGAAAATAGTGTACCCCTAAACCCAATGGTTAATGATCATTATCCCTATTAAATGGCTATAATTGGGGGTATACCCCATTTTCAGACAAACCCATGTCATTATCATTGAGTCTTTGGCTCAAGAGGGCTCAAGATGGCTCAAGTGTTACAGTAGATATCTCTATGATAAGCTATGCTACCACTGCTACACTAGTACCAGCATCAATAAGTCGGACCGGCGACTTCCCCCTTCCACTTTTTCACAGACCAGATCCACAGACCAGATATAGTGTCATCCCATCATCTCCAGCCCAGGATCTGATAGATGTGTCCGAAGTCACCAAAAGCCTTCTGCAGACCTGGGACCAGTCACTATGCCCTGACTTTGGGAGAACAGACTGAGTAAATAATGCCTATTCGACCGCCACCTTTATCAGTCTGTAGATATAGATACAGATACAGATATAGATAGAGACATAGGTGTAGATATTGTAATATGATGTGAAGATATATATATATATACTAGGTCCTGGTGAGTTAGGATTTAGCTGTTCCAGACAGTTGGGTTATCCCTGGGGCGGGCTCCTAACTCTTGTCCTGCCGAGGCTCAAGTTGTATTTTTTTAATGGTTCCAGCAGAGATGTGATAGGAGTCACGTACGCCTCTAGGTCCTATCTCATGTTTTTTCCTAACATCCACAAAGAGCCTCAAGTCACGCATCATGCGAACTTCAAAAGCAGGGAACGCCATGATAGAGCAGACTACATGAGTTAGGAAAAGAACTTGAAATTAACTTCCTTAGTTCCTATCTCTAATTGCACAAGCCTAGATTTTTTTCTAGCAAACCTTGCGCAAGGACACATGAGTTAGGACAAACTCTTGAAATTGATCAGGCTGCTTCCTATCTCATGTGCATCAGTAATACCCACCGAGTTTTGTAATGACTGCCTCAAACACTAGCCTTGAGCTCCATAAGTCCTAACTCATCTGCCTCCTCTCTCTCTCTCTACCATCTCTTTTCCCGCTTTCTTCGCGGTTGGTGGAAGTGTTTAAGGCGATCCAATATAGAAGCAGCCCAGCAGGGTATAGGCTTAGCCTTGAGCTCCATGAGTCCTAACTCATCTGCCTCTTCTCTCTCTCTCTCTCCCTCTCTCTCTTCTCTATACCCTCTTTTTCCCTGCTTTCTTCGGGGTTGGTGCAAGTGTTTAAGGCAGCCCAAAAAAGAAGCAACCCAGCGGGGTATAGGCTTAGCCTTGAGCTCCATAAGTCCTAACTCATCTGCTTCTTCTGTCTCTCTCTCTCTCTCTCTCTATACCATGTCTTTTCCCGCTTTCTTCGGGGTTGGTGCAAGTGTTGAAGGCCAGCGGGGTATAAGCTTAGCCTTGAGCTCCATAAGTCCTAACTCATCTGCCTCTCCTCTCTTTCTCTCTCTCTCTCTCTCTTTCTCTCTCTCTCTCTCTCTATCTCTCTCTTCTCTATACCCTCTTTTCTCCCGCTTTCTTCGGTGTTGGTGCAAGTGTTTAAGGCAGCCCAAAAAAGAAGCAACCCAGCGGGGTATAGGCTTAGCCTTGAGCTCCATAAGTCCTAACTCATCTGATTCTTCTCTCTCTCTCTCTATACCATGTCTTTTCCCGCTTTCTTCGGGGTTGGTGCAAGTGTTGAAGGCCAGCGGGGTATAAGCTTAGCCTTGAGCTCCATAAGTCCTAACTCATCTGCCTCTCCTCTCTTTC
>CAMXCT020001760.1:0-46297 GCA_947184155.2 Cladocopium goreaui | reverse complement strand
CTTTCTCTTTTTCTCTCTTTCTCTCTTTCTCTCTTTCTCTCTTTCTCTCTTTCTCTCTTTCTCTTTCTCTATCTCTCTCTCTCTTTCTCTCTCTCTCTCTCTTCCTACCCTCTTTTTTCCGCTTTCTTCGGGTGCAACTGTTTAAGGCAGTCCAATACATAAGCAGCCCAGCGGGGTATAAGCTTAGCCTTGAGCTCCAAAGGTCCTAACTCATCTGCCTCTTCTCTCTTTCTCTCTTTCTCTCTTTCTTTCTTTGTCTCTTTCTCTCTCTCTCTCTGTCTTTCTCTCTCTCTCTTTCTCTTTCTCTTTCTCTTTCTCTTTCTCTTTCTCTCTCTCTCTCTCTATACAATCTTTTTTCCCGCTTTCTTCGGGGTTGGTGCAAGTGTTTAAGGCAATTCAGTACATAAGCAGCCCAGCGGGATGCAAGTGTTTCCTCTCTCTCTCTCTATGCTCAGCCTATACCCCGCTGAGCTGCTTCTGTATTTAATTGATTCAATTAATTAGATGAGAACTCAAAGAAAAGTGAAAAAGATATATGGCGAGGGAAGAGGCAGATTAGTTAGGACTTTTGGGGCTGAAGGCTGTCTGCAGCACAATGTACATTCCTACCAAACACATAGATCAGACTGGGGAGGAAAGCCTTCCACTACTTTGACATGTGAGTTAGGAGCATTCACTTACTCGGAAAGCGGCAGTTACCATTACCAACAGTTTTGCCAGTTTGCGCTGTGGCCGTGTAAAGTTGAACCAAATGGCTCATGAGTATGCACTGTATACACACACACGAGATGGGATTACCATGAATTCAACCCAAATCTAAATCCCAACTCATGTGACATGTCGCGTGCTCCAAAGGCCTCACTTAACTACATGAGATGGGACTCAACAACCAATTTTTACTCATCTATTTCCTAACTCATATCTCATTTTCAGCTATTCTCAGGACGCTCCAGTGCTGCGATAGCCACTTGAGTTAGGAGTTACCCTGGCAACTCCTATCTCACAGAGGGACACTGCTCAAAACATAGAAAATTTAATACTGATTTTCATGTTTTTTTGGTTTAAAATGCGCTAAAACCCCTCCTGAGTTAGGACTTACATACATTTTTTCGATCCAAAAAACAATTTTTACATGAGTTAGGAAATTCAATTTTCTGGTTCGTCCGCAGAGGCCTAAGTCATCCTGACCTAGTATATATATTATATATATATGTGCATGTAAATAGGTCCTATCCCCCACCACTGGCGATAATTTCACAAGCACTCAAGCAGTCAAACACATAGGCACTGCAGTGGAATGTTCACCTCAGAACTGTTGGCCCTTAAAAAAAATATCGCCTCGCCACGCCAGAAAGTTTTCTGGAAAGTTGGCCGAACTCGTGGAACCCAAAGTATTCTTCCTGAAGAAAGAAAGTAGGTGTAAGAGTGTACTATAGGAAGAATATAGTACTATAGTACATGGTATTGCACTATTAGTAATATAGTACTATAGTCTATAGTGTATTGTACTATTGGATTGTGATTTCCAACATTTTCCAACACTAGTACTACTAGTACTGCAACTAGGCGTCCCTGCCAACCTTTGTTAGGCCCTTGCCATAGCTGGCAGAGACGCAAATGCGATGCCCCTCACCTGGACTGGTCATTGGGGATGGTGATCATTGGGAATTCCTAAATAGTTAATTAGTTACAGTAGATGTTTTTTGCAATTACCCTATGGTTTCCCATATGTTCACCTTTCAAAGGAGTATGAAAATACTAGGTACATTAATATGGGAATGGGACAAAGCCTATGATTCACCATCTTTGTGAGGAAGAATATATATATGCATTTAAAAATTAGATTTGTTTAAACAAATAATCATCAAACGCAGCTGCTTGAAAGTTTGGTGTTCGCAAGGCAGGGTTTTGCCATGGTTTTGTCCTATAGCGCCTATACCCCATGTCCCCATATCACCATGATCCCAGTTTCATAAGGATCAACCCACTCTGCCCAGGGGCTGTAGAGGAAGCTACCTGCACCCCGATACTCCGGCCTCGGACAAAAGGGGATTCGCCAAGCAAAAGTCGCCAAGTAAAAATTACGGTGGGCGGTGGGGTGCAAAAACAAAGGGTTGCCAACCATTCTGGGTCATCATGGCAGAGTATGGTGGTTTGCAGAATGTTGGGTGGTTTGGACTAACATCTGGGCTTAAGTGGGCTTCGACAGCATGGAACATGGTCCATATCTGCAGCCAGCAACAAGGAATGGAGGTTCCAAGGCCGAAGCGAAGGGGGACCACACTTTCAGCCAAAGATCAGTTGAAACTTCTGCCATCCAAATAGACTGATGAACCTTTGAGTAGGCTTTCGGTAGAATTTCCGTAGCTGTAGCGTTATGATGTTTGAAGTTGCAAAGCCATCAGCCTGTAATTACGGACTTTGATGGTGAAGGATATTGAATGCCCCCAAAGTGCTCCTTGAAAGGAATGCCCAACATGAGCTCTCTGTACCAAAGTGCGTGTGCTGGTGTCGACACTTTCCGTTTTATCTTACTGTATCTCCGTGCTTGTACGACAAAAATATTCATATTACTTTCTCAGAAACTCTTCCATGACACATGATCATTCAAGACCATTCTGGGCAGGTTGTAGCAGCAAAATCTTATTGTTGAGCTCTTTCCAAAACCGGTTGTGAATTGAGGAACTTTCAATGATTTTCGTGGCTCATATCATATATGTGTTTATCTGATTTTTTGGGGGAAAGGCCTCCAAATTTGCTGCTTTATCATATGTTTTTCCATTAAAATATATTAAAATCATTTCACATTGCTGCTGTTTTAGAGGTATACCACCATATACCACCATTTTCAGGCAAAGCCAGCTGGTGTAATCTAGGTCATGTCATCCAAAGATCACCCAGTGCGGCTTGATCAACACGGCAGGGTCGGGCTTAGGTGCCCGGCATCGCCACGCACAACGCGGCGCCGTTTTGCGCGGGGTGTTGTGATCAGAAAATGGGGGATGGGCCCCCAATTTATGGCGATGTTCATGTGTAAAATGATGATCAATTGATGATCAATTGATAAAGCACTGGATGTTGCGGTAAGCTATTCTTGGGAGAAAGCCAGATGTGGTGACCGAAATGTCGGCATTCTCCGGATGTTTTATGTGTCTGGGTGTGGCATTGCTGTTTGACTCACACCTTTGACTCGAATGATTCCTCTAGATCTTCCAGCATTAAAGTTTGTTTACCCTCTGGTGAACTAACATACCTATGGAAAATCGCCACTATTCATCGGTAAATCAACTACAGATTGGCCAAATTCAGACGCTTTTAGCACCCTACCTTTTCTGCTGGTTACCACTGCTGGTTTCACCTCTTCAAGTTGGGTGCCACCAGATATGACATTTCTAAACCAGCTGACACCAAGACGAACGGAAACCAAATATGTTGTACACTTAATACACATGAAATACAGGGTATATACCTGCTATAACCTCAATTTTTTCGATGGCTTCATGATGTTTCATGCGATGGTTGAGCCGAAACTGCGAGTTGTCCAGGTCTCCAAAATCCCATTTTTCGGGACCGTACTGGGATGATCCCCACATCCGACGGGCCCCGACGGGCCCCGACACCTTCTCTCCTCCGATCTCTGGGCCAAACCACCAACCGCTCTGATCGGCTCCTGGAGAATCGCAGGGTGTCTCATGGTTTAGTGGAAAAGGACTTAAACTCATATCATCCAGATGAGAAAGTGGGTGGCCATGAACTTAGATTTAACTTATCAAGACTTAAACTCATTAAAACCCCAGTCAAAGTGAAAAAACGTGTCCAGTGGAATCAAACCTCAAGTGTATGAAACTTACCCTGCGGTAATTTAACGTAGCCATGGAAAATCCACCTTTTCAGCAGGTAAATCCTCATAAGTCATCTATACATGAACAATTTTCAATAGCAAACTGTTAAGTCACCAGATGGTATTTTCTTCAAATCCCAATGAATCACATCAAATCCCCATTAAATCCCCTTATATAAATCCCCTTATATAAATCCCCTTAAATCCCCTTAAATCCCATGAATCTTCATGGACTTCTCTGTTAAATTACCAGAGGGTAGGAATCTGCAATTGATCACTTTCATTCTTCCAGTTTGTCAGAATCCCAGGATTGCTACGCAACTTCCAGGCCCCCAGGACCCCCCCCCCAACAAAAACAGCGCGCAGGAATTTAGGCCCCGCGACCATGTCGGGAGTCCCAGAAATAGATCAACACCTGCGGAGGATGTTTTCTGAAGTCCAGCGCGGAGCGAGCTGGCCGGAAATCAAACCTTTTACAGGGGAAAAGAACCTGCAGTTGCTGCACAGGTGGCTGAGATGGCTGAGATATCATATACATATATAGAATACAATAAATATAAGTTATATTTGATACATGGTATATCATACATAGTAATTTATATGTGTTATATATTCAATATCATAGATTATATATTGTATATTGCATAATATACATTATAGATCATATGTCGTACATTCAATATAATAAATATAACATGTTATGTTTTATACATTATAAATTATGCATTATAAATATTATCATATATACTATAGATAGTGTATGAAACACTATAGATATTGTACTATAGATCGTATACTATATACTACATACTACATACTACATACTATATACTATATACTGTATACAATACACTATACACTATACACTATACACTATACACTATACACTATAACCTATATACTATATACTATATACTATACACTATAACCTATATACTATATACTATATACTATATACTATATTACTATATACTATATACTATATACTATATACTATATACTATATACTGTATACTCTACACTATATACTATATACTATGTACTATATACTATATACTATATGCTACGTGCGATCTATAGCATATATCATATACAATATATTCTGTATGCAAGCTATTTTTATACGTAAGCTATGAGTAAGCTATTATATGTCTGTTATTTGTTTATTATAGTGTTATATTAATTGTATAATATCAAATATACAATATATATATATATATATTCGTATGCTTTTGCAGGTTCTGCACCATTTGTTGTCTGGTAGCTGTCACAGACTGCCAGAAGTAGCGGACACAAAAATGAAAGCATGACTGATGGCATGTTTCTGGGTTCAATCCCCTCAAATTCACAAACGACATCGTTCTCTCGATATAAAGCGCACTATGACATATTTATGTCTACATCAAACTCAATATGTTACATGTCATGCTCATCTAACACCAAACGCTGCACAGCTGCACTGGTCAATGAATCCAATTCTGGGATCAAAGCTGCCTGGCCTACACAAAATCCAGCGGCAAAATCCTATTCGAAGAGATTGAAAGCGTAGAATATGTGAAACCACCAACCAATGCCTACTAGTGGGTTGCCAACCCAGTGAATTTGCATGAATTTGCGATTCGTTTCTACTTCCCCATCCTTTTTGGGGGCCCCAAAAATTCTGAGCCACTCCCCGGTCCGCTCTCCCAAGCTCCATCCCAGGTCGCAGAAAGACGCCTGGGGGCTTTGTTTTCCATCCACTTTCCTGCGCGGCAACTTCATCCCAGCACAGATGTGGCAGATATACTGATTTGGTATGCCATCTGTCATCTACCCAGAATGGTTGCGGAAATGTGTAGCGACACATTTTTTCCAGCCAACGAAACTTTGGACGTCATTGATCATCTGTGAAGGTGGTAAATGGATACTAAGGGCGGGTTAATTATAGAATCTAGTGGTTATATAATTGAAAAAATATGGCACATGGTATTATATATTATTAATCTAGATGTGTCATAACCCCACATATATTATATGGCCCATTATATAATTGCAAAATTATATGTGGGGTTATGACACATCGCATGTGTTTTTTTCAAAATGGTTGATCCCCCAAGAAACAATCTATTCGAAAAGAAAAAACATGTTTGCCCCAACTCGGACTTTCGCTATCGAAATAACACACCCCAATATCATATACTTGTCACAAGGGGATGAACGAAAACACTCGCTATACGTAGCGATTTTGACTTTAGGTTTCAGGATTTAGGGTTTAAGGTTGTAGGGTTTAGGGTTTCATTGTTTTGCGAACATGTTCAAATAGATAAGATATCTAAACACAACCAGCCTTTTCTAGGTCCCAACAGCTCCTCCAATGACTTGACAAATTCCCCCGATGGCCCTTTGGTCCTCTCCCCGGGTCTCTGGATTGCTAGTGGATTTATGTTGGTCGCATCTCCTTTTTTTTGATATGTGTGTGTGTGTACATATTATATATATATACATACAATATGTATAGATATACAGTATACACATACATACCCTTCTCTTGATATAGATACACATCAAATCATATTCAAGAGTTGGCATAGATAGACAGATAGATAGATAGATAGATGGATAGATGGATAGATAGATAGACGGATGGATAGTTAGATAGACAGATGAGAGAGATAGATAGATAGATAGATGGATAGATGGATAGATAGATAGATAGATAGATAAATAGATAGATAGATAGAAAAATAGATAGAAACATAGATAGAAAAATAGATAGAAAAATAGATAGATAGGTGATAGATAGGTAGATAGATAGATAGATGGATAGATGGATAGATTAGATCGATTAGATAGAATAGCTAGAATAGCTAGAATAGCTAGAATAGCTAGAGTAGATAGAGTAGATAGTTAGATACAATATGCTACAATTACATCCGCCTAAAACCTCTGCCTACTATCATGCGTATCTCTTCAGGAATACGTCCCTACCTTTAATGTGCCGCTCCTGTACACAGGTTTGTTGTGGTTGGAAGTCTCTGAGGCATACTCGCCGCAAATGATGCCCCGGACCTTGGTGTCGGCGAAACTTCTTGGTTGGGTTGGATAGAAAAACAATACAGTAAAGTAAAGGCCACAACCTGAAATTTGGAACTTTTTTTTTGGATGAACTTGATGAGTTCAGTTTGATTATTATGACTTCACCAACTTCTTATACTTATGGTTGAGTTGGACTTTGGAATGAGTTTGGTATGGATGATGTGTCCATATGTTTCAATATGGTTTTTCATGGATTTCCCGTGGTTTTCCGTGAGTTTCCCATGGAAACTCTGGCCCTTCCCAAGGCCCAACGGCGTTATGTGTGCAGCCCGAAACCTTGAGCTTCATCGAAGTCATTGACCTGGGAGAGCATAATGTTGAAGCATCGATGCGTTCATATATATATATGCAACTATATAGATATACATTCATATATATACATCATACAGACATATCATACAGTATATATACACACCTGGAACAGCCTGCACATATGGGAACTAGTACCAAAACCATCTGTATGGATATATCTATCTATCTATCTATCTATCTATCTATCTATCTATCATCATATATCATATAAACAGAATCACAGCATAGAGGGCATCTCTGAGCCCAAATTTCTTGGATTCCGGACACCTTGCGTGGTGCCTGGCATCGACATATCCCAATGTTGGGATCATTGCAAGGTGGTGATAACAAAGAAGGCCTGAAAGTACCCTGTGGTAATTTAACATAGCTATTGAACATGGCCCATTTATAGTGGATTTTCCCATTGAAAATGGTGATTTTCCATAGTTATGTTAGTTTACCAGAGGGTAACTATAAAATACTATAAAGCTGCACTTGAAGATCCCAAATGTGTGCTTGTGTCACTCATCTTGTCACCTCCAAAGTCATGGAGTTATACTACAGTTATACAGAAAATCTTGGAGTCAGCACTGAAATGGAGGTTTCCTAAAAACTAGACGACGGTTGGCCCGAGAGCGAAAAAGATGTTTTTCAAGCAGCTCTGAGGATGGTAGTCGTAAAAGATAGTCGGTGAATAGTTGGTGAATTTTATATGAGCTATGGAAAGATATGGGGTGAAAAAGTAAGATTGATCAAGAAGAGAATATTTGGTAAAGGGCATCAGATGACATGTGTCTTGCAACCACAGAGAGAAAGAGGGGGCAGAGATAAATAGAGAGAGAGAGAAAGAGAGAGAGAGAGAGAAAGAAAGAGAAAGCAAGAGAGAGAGAGAGAGAGAATGAAAGGGGGGGGTAGAAAGAAAACATGGAGAAATGTAATGTGAGCAACAAAAGTGCACAGGAGGCTCAGTACCATGAGTCTGCGAATGACATGTGCTATCTCATTTTATTATAGTAATTCCCACACACATTGCGGAAAAAGGCTCGGCACCATCATTCCGTGAACGCGAAGAAACGCGACGCTTTTATACAGAGACGCTTTTACACACGGAATCTTTTACACATAAACACTTTTACACACAGACGCTTTCACACAGAGACGTTTTTCATGCACACACACAGACGCATTTCCACACCGAGACTTTTACACGAAAACACTTTAACACACAGACGCTTTTATACACAGACACTTTTACACACATACGCTTTTACATGCAGATGCCTCTTTACAGACGCACACATACTTTCACACACAAACGCTTTTACACACAGACGCTTTTGCACACAGATACAGACGCTTTTCCACACAGACCCTTTTACACACAGACGCTTTTACACACAAACACTTTTACACACATACGCTTTTACACACGGACGCTTTTACACACAAACACTTTTACATACAGACGCTTTTACACACAGACGCTTTTACACTCAGACACTTTTACACACAGACGCTTTTCCACACAGACCCTTTTACACACAAAAACTTTTACACACAAATGCTTTCACACACAAACGCTTTTACACACAGACGCGTTTTCTACACACAGACGCTTTTACACGCAGAAGCTTTTTACACACGCACACACACTTTCACACACAAACGCTTTTACACACAGACGCTTTTACACACAGACGCTTTTACACACAAACGCTTTTACACACAAAAGCTCTTACACACAAAGGCTTTTACACACAGACGGTTTTACACACAGACGCTTCTACACGCAGACGCTTTTACACGCAGATGCGTTTTACACAAGCACACACGCTTTCACACACAAACGCTTTTACACACAGACGCGTTTACACACAGACGCTTTTACACACAGACGCTTTTGCACGCAGATGCTTTTTACACACGCAGACACGCTTTCACACACAAACGCTTTTACACACAGACGCCTTTAAACACAGACACTTTTACACAAACGAAAGCGTCCATCGCAATTTTTCCTCAGTTTTTGACGTCCAACGTCCATTTCGTGCGAAAGGGTTACGATTGACCAAGTAAAATCGCAATTTTTCCGCAGTTTTTGACGTCCAACGTCCATTTCGTGCGTAAGGGTTGCGATTGACAACTCAAAGTCGCAATTTTCCCTCAGTTTTTGACGTCCAACGTCCATTTCGTGCGAAAGGGTTGCGCGGGACGCTTCAAAGTCGCAATTTTTCCTCAGTTTTTGACGTCCAACGTCCATTTCGTGCGAAAGGGTTGCGCGGGACGCTTCAAAGTCGCAATTTTTCCTCAGTTTTTGACGTCTAACGTCCATTTCGTGCGAAAGGGTTGCGCGCGACCAATAAAAGTCGCAATTTTTCCTCAGTTTTTGACGTCCAACGTCCATTTCGTGCGAAAGGGTTGCGTGCGACCAATAAAAGTTGCAATTTTTCCTCAGTTTTTGACGTCCAACGTCCATTTCGTGCGAAAGGGTTGCGCGCGACCAATAAAAGTTGCAATTTTTCCTCAGTTTTTGACGTCCAACGTCCATTTCGTGCGAAAGGGTTGCCGGGGACGCTTCAAAATCGCAATTTTACCTAGGTTTTGGACGTCCAACGTCCATTTCGTGCGAAAGGGTTGCGTTTCGTGGCGCTCCGGCGGCGCCGCCCCCGCCTTAAGAGAGAATAGAAGAAGAGCGAGAGGAGATCTGCAGATGTGAAGGTGTGAAGATCTAGATCTGCAGGTGTGAAGGTGTGAAGATCTAGATCTGCAGGTGTGAGGGTGTGATGATGTAGATCTGCAGATGTGAGGGTGTGAAGATCTAGATCTGCAGGTGTGAGGATGTGAAGATCTAGATCTGCAGGTGTGAGGATGTGAAGATCTAGATCTGCAGGTGTGAGGGTGTGAAGATCTAGATCTGCAGGTGTGAGGGTGTGAAGATGTAGATCTGCAGATGTGAGGGTGTGAAGATCTAGATCTGCAGATGTGAGGGTGTGAAGATCTAGATCTGCAGGTGTGAAGGTGTGAAGATCTAGATCTGCAGGTGTGAAGGTCTGAAGATCTAGATCTGCAGGTGTGAAGGTCTGAAGATCTAGATCTGCAGGTGTGAAGGTGTGAAGATGTAGATCAGCAGATGTGAAGGTGTGAAGATGTAGATCGGCAGATGTGAGAGTGTGAAGATCTAGATCTGCAGGTGTGAAGGTGTGAAGATCTAGATCTGCAGGTGTGAAGGTGTGAAGATCTAGATCTGCAGGTGTGAAGGTGTGAAGATGTAGATCAGCAGATGTGAAGGTGTGAAGATGTAGTATAACGGCTGCTTTTTTACGAAGAACCCTTCGCAGGCGCTCTCGGGAAAAAACAAACATCCATGTTATTTTCGGATTTCCATGAAATAAACATAAATAAACTAATAAACCATCCAGCTATTGGGGGTACACCCCAATTGATGGGAACCCCCAAATTAAATGTTTCTTGGCCACAGACCTGGCCTCAGACTCCGATAGGCTGCTTGAGGCAGAGCCTGGTGCCGCAAAGAAGGCTGTCGGAATGTACCGCCAACCAAAATGGCCATGTTATGAAGGAATTGTTGAAATGATCATAGAGCATGGGATTTAGGACGAGGAATGCGATTTTCAGAAAAAAAAACGTACATGTGGAAATCACTCAGATTTTCTGTGTTGTGTTTTCTTTTGAAATTGAAGGTTTTCCGCTCGCAGCCGAGTCAATGGAATGTCTACAGGAACGAATTTCTTATCATGTCAGTTGTCCTCATATAATCATCATGAACCATCAGATCAAAAGATAAATATTGATACTGTATATTATAACTACATCTAAATATGCGGAGTTTTAAATATACAAACTGGATCAAACTGGTATTTTAGACTACCTCCGGGAAGGTTTTCCTTGGCCCGCCCGGTCCAACTTATTTAAACATATCATATATATATATACGTACATTTAAATATACTGACAGAACTGGTGTTTCATACTACCTCCGGGGCCTTGTGGTCTGGCCCACCCTCCACATATTTATAATGTTGTTACCGTTTTTTATTGGATGAACTGGGGTTGATCAGAAATGAAGACCAGAAATTGAAGTTGAGCCTTGCCCGAAGGCTTTTCAGCCTAGTTTCCAGCATTGTTGAGGTCTTGATTGAACCTGGTAGTAAATGGTAGCAATACCTCTGCCAAACAAGCGTTGTGCTGGGGTCACATCAGTTCCATCTTCACTTGTTTCAGTTGAACCCCTGTTAGGCTTGCGAATGATCTAAGCTATAACTTGCTAATTGCTATGAATTGTAGGGGCTACCCTCTGGTAATTTAACATAGCGAACTGGCAAATCACCATTTTTAATGGGAAAATCCACTATATATGGTCATTTCCAATAGCTACGTTAAATTACCAGAGGCTATATCCCAACTGATAGGGCTAAACCCATCGCTAGTCACCTCCGTCGCCGTCTCCCTGCGCTTGCGCACCCTGGCGGTGGGGAGACGAACCGGGAAAGGTGACCGGACAGCTACAGCTGGCAACCCAAAAATAATGAGGCCATGAATTTAACATTGGTTAATGGATGTTAATGGAAACCAAAAGTCAATGAAAATATGAAAATTACATGCAATCAGCAATGCTTATTCAATCTAAATCTTTCATATTCGTCCATGGTAATTAGGATGCAACATGAACAATCTCAATAAATTTGACGTTTATTTATGAGGGGCCGCCAAGTAGTGATACTTCCAAGTATAAATGGTATGACATGGCGCCCTCCATATTAATGAACTGGCGGTCTATTCATCCAGGGATATCTGGTAGAGTTGTGTTGTGGATTCCTGCGAATGAAAAACAAAACCACAGGTGCCTCATGTGCCAGCAGAACGGCACGCACGCCCTGAGACACGGTTTCCAAAAGACGGTGGATAAAACACTCCCTTTTCTCGGTGATATCTTTGATCTGCAGGACTGCAGGACCAGCTTATTTGCTTCAATGGCCTTGCTCTTGAAGGTGGTGAATAGTACTGACTAGTTATGACTAGTGGTAAAATACGTTCTTTATCATTCTTCATCTGATGGAAAATCGGGTAATTCTTTGCATTTCAAGTTGCCTTTGACCTTGGGGTGATGGAGGCTGGGATGGTTGCTTTGCCATGCTTGCTTTGTATCTCTTCGGCTTGTGGGAGATTGGTTGCTTGGGTTTACTATAGTTTATTACTCGCCAAATGGATCCAAATGGCGTTCCAACCGTTGTACTTTTTGTAGCTCATCGTTTCCCAGACCCCGTTGGCTTTGCGTTTTCTGCTTGTGTCGGATGGGAGTTTCCTCGTTTCAACACCATTCAACCTGTATACAATAGGTTTTGGGGGTACTCTATGATACTATGTACAGGTGTTTCGTCTCGTGCAGGTCCCCAGAATCCAAGGAACCTCCGAAAGTTATCTGAAAGAGCTGGTTATCCCAGGTGTTTCGAAAAATCGCCAGCTCTACACTTACTGTGTAAGGAAAGCGCATCGGCGCATCGGCACTCGGTGGACCGCGGCTCAACCTCTCTGGAGATCAGCGTTGTGTGTGTCATAGCCTGGGAGGTGGCGAAAGGTGACAATTCTCTGGTGTCATCTTTCTCTACCCCACACCTCAAAAATCATCAAAAATCCCCAAAGATCCTCAAAGTGTAGTGCCACACAGCCAAAGTCCAAAGATCTGACCAAAACAGTGCAGCGGCGCTACATCTCTTTTGACGCGGCTAGGAAGCAGCGCGTATCCTATCCATGTCAGAAGTTGGTAATTCTATGATTTCAGCAATGGATTTTTGCCGGACTTGAAATACACTCCCAACATTTGTCAATGGGACATATGTGACATAGGACATAGTAGGACAGCCATTGTAGTTGTTGTCAGGAGCCCAAACATAGCAAAATGCCCATCGCATGCAAATCACCTCGGACTACCACCAGCCAGAGGGTCAAAAACCTTCCAGCTTCACAAGCTCATGCAATGACAACAATAAAATCGGGGAGACGGGGTGAATTCCCGATACAGAAGGAAACAGAAGGCTTCTGCTGCTGTCTCCTTCTTCAAAATTTCTTGGAAGAGTTGTGAAAGGAACTTTTCCATCGAGGTTGTCAATCAAGGTTGTCATTCACGTATTTGATGACTTCATTAGCTACTGGTCAGGGCAATGCTGTCATCCACAAAGTCTTGGTAGTCATCAAAGTCTGGCTGATCATCGTAGAGGTTGGACTCGTCGTAGTCGTCAAAGTCCTCTTCATCGTAGAGGTTGGACTCGTCGTAGTCGTCAAAGTCCTCTGGCTGATCATCGTAGAGGTTGGACTCGTCGTAGTCGTCAAAGTCCTCGTAGTCGTTATAATCGTCGTAGTCGTCGTAGTCCTCTTGGTACTCGTGGCTGGCTTCCGACGCAAGTGAGAAAGCTGCGAGAGCTGTGACACCAACTGTAGCAAGCGCAATCTGCCCAAAGTTGGCTCCCATTGCAGCCAATTGAATGCCCAAGGCACTCTGGAACCTGATAAAAAGTAAGACTTGTTGCAGAGCATCCAGCTAACATGCTAGTTCTCAGCAGTTGTGTATGTGATTGTGTGTGCTTTCCACATTTCTGGGTTGCGAACTGTGCTTTTTGAAATGAGCACTGCGGCATGCAGAGCATCGGCTGCATCTGGTCACCCCATTGTGGTCAGTCCCTCGATCCTGAGCCCCCAGGCGATTTTTCAACGACGAGCAGCTCGGTTTTTGGCGTGGCAAAGCAGGTAAGGGCCGAAGCGAGGAAGGAAACGAACTATCAAATTGAAGTACAGCCTCAACATTGGTTTGACCAAACCTTTCCAGATTGATTTTCAGTGGGAAAAAAACACCTAAGGAACATTCCCAGAGGATCCAAAGATATCCAAAGTATGGATTTCCGTCTGTTTATTGTCCGATAGATTTCCGGTAAAATCCGATAAATTTGGAAGCAGAGCATCATAAACGCTGACCTTATCACGGTTTGTCAGGGTTTGTGAGGCACGGTCTGTCACTGCATTCGGACAATGCCCAAGATTTAAATATTATCGTTTATCTCCCGTCACGGTTTGTTTATGTTTGTTACGTTTCGTCGCGGTTCGTCACGGTCTTGTCACGCAAACTGAAGCGAATATAGCCTGTTTTCAGACAACATGCGCTATTTGCAATCGCGAGAAATGACCTCATGATTTACGTGCATTTCCGATCATTTCAGATTTGATCCTACTTATGTGGCGTGGATCCTCAGGCATCAGGGACTGAAGCTCAACATGAACTCATCAGCTTAACCTCATAAGGATCCTTCTGCAATCGAAACCCTGGTTAAGTATTGGATTCGTTCATTTTGGGCCCTTTTTTGGGGTTGCTAGTTGATATTATATTGGCAAAAATTGGCTATAATATCTATAATATATATATATATATTGTAATATATATAATAATATATATATAATTAATATATAAATAATACAATATATATATATATTATATATATTATATTAACTATATATATATATATATATATTATGCATTTTAGGATGGTTGAAACATGTTAAACCTCTACTTTTTAATGGCAAAAATTGGCTAAATACATCGAAAACATCGCTTGGATTCTCCAGGATTCTACACCGGGCCTCTGGTCGTGGCTTCAAGGTCGCACCACGTCCTCTTCAGCGTATATTCTATCCATATTCCTGTTTCTATATTTATATACATCTAGATTTACATCTACATCTAGATCTACATCTAGATCTACATCTAGATCTATATCTACATTTACATCTAAACCTATATCATCCTATATCTATATCTACATCTATTCTATCTGTAGTACGAATAAATATGTAAAATTATACATGATAATTGTGGAAGTGGGGTTTCAACCCCAAATGGGTGCGGGTCAAGACTGAACGACCATAAAGCCGCTGCTCGGTGAAGTCTGAGCCCTGAGTCCGTCCTTTGAGCTGTACGTTTGGACGACCTGGCCATCTGCTGGGGGAAGCAGCACCCTTTGACATGAGGGTCGATATATAGATTATATTATATATATATATATATTATACACAATCTATTAATTATTTATTATTTATGTATATATATATAATTATACGTACAATTATGTACATATCAACCCCAAAAACGACAGCCAAATAAATCCTACCAAAGTAGTTGCTTGTCACCAGCACGTCCTTAAATCCACTGGTTAATCATCGGTTTCCTTCTTAGAACTCCCATAGTGGGTGCTATATCATATTTTCAGACACATCCAATTCGATAAAAGAAGTAAAACTCCAATGTTTATAGCAACCCAAAGATAGAAAAGTAGTTTATCAATGTTTATCACTGTTAGTAGGCTTTCACTGTTCGATCGTTTTGGGGAATACGATATGTAGATAAACCTCCGTGTTTGATGGCTATGTCCCCAAAATCAAGCTCTCATGTTCAGACACACCCCAAGATGCAATCTTCGCCGGGTGCCGCCTGAGCTATCACCAGGCCTAGCCATTAGCTGGGGGAGAAACCCCACAACCAACATGGATGACGTAATGTTTACCCAGCAAACATGTGGAGTTTGACAGCAAACATGAAGGATTTCTGTGATTTTTGTTTTACCCATGGAGAATGAGGATTTTGTCCCGCCGATGAACATGGCAATGGAGACTCTTGATGTTTAACGAGAAAGTCATCTAGAAAAGGCTTGAACTGGGAGAACTGCATGGCCGCCATGCTGGTTGAACTCAGAAGGTTTTTAACTGAGAAATCATCTGGATGAAATATCAATTATATCAATCATGATTTAACCCAATTATCAATCATTACTGGTTTAACATGGTTTAACATGGTTTAACATGGTTTAACATGGTTTAACTATCGAGATTGATCATGTTCCAGAATGTTCCCATAGAGGACAATTCCCCTCCTGTTCTCACACAGTGACGTCTCACATCGCACCACGTTAGGTGCCTCCCATCGCTATCTGCATGGCTTCGCCGCCTGGGTCGAGGTGCCTCTGATCCTACTGTTGATGGTTAATGCGATAAATCCCAATTGATCAATTGACAATGGTTAATACTAATGCTTAAATCCTACTGTTAATGGTTAATACTAATGTTGATGTCAAAACATTGATCAATTTATTGGGGGCCCCCTAGCGGCGCCTGCTGCGGCTTTCGGTGCGACCCTCTGTGGGCATCGCCGCCCTGCCATGACATTCCGTATTTAATATATTGGAATGGGATGAATTCCGATGTTTGGAGAAATTCTGGATTTCTATGGATTTCTTGTATTCGAAGGATCACATCCGAGGGAGTAGTGGACTTTTCGCTTCAGACCACCTGAGTGTTGGGAAAAAAACCTCTACCAAAGGGCAACAACATGTAACACAAAACTGTAGACACATTCTACCCACCCGCAGCTAGGCACGGCAGCAATTTTGGTGATTTCCTGCGCAGTTTCCCAAGCTCCACCATCCGTCACCTCCATCTGCCCCTTGGGCAGGAATCGCGGTGGCTTGGGACCCGACCTGGGACCCATCAACCCATGGACAGGAGCTAGGGATATTTAATGATATATAGGGATATGATCCTGCTAGCAATTGAAATGGGTTTTAAATGGCTTTCAACAAACCGGGCACAGACTAGTCCGTCTTGCAATGTTCATTCACCCAATGTTGGTAGTTGGTGTTGTAATTATTGTGTTTGATCACACATATACCCGGCCCTTACCCAAATCGTCAGGTTTTGCCAGGCTTGGAGCCCTCACGAATCGCGGCGACCCAGCTCCGTCGCTCTAAGCTAAAGCCAAAACGTGGGTTGCCGAAGGTACCTGCCATGTATACCTTCCGAAATGATCGAAATGCCTGGGGGCTACCATGGGCTACCTGGTTACCTCAGAGAGCTGCCCACACACCTTTTGAGAGCTGCGGAATACGGAAAAACATCGGGCCACTTTGGCCTGTCTTTCTAGGGGCACACAGCCCCTGCGATAGCTCATCGGCTCCAAACATCATCGGGGGTCAAAACTGGGTACCCAAGAAACTTGTACCGATGGCTTTGATTACTTGCTTGAATAATTTGGTATGGTTCAATGCTATTCGATTCTGAAAATGTCCACTCCATCTCTGGGTCCCATGTCTTCAAGAGCACGGCAATCTCACTTTTCGGGCGGGATGATTCCCAAAGCCACCAATTCCTCTGCTCTCATCTGATTCATTCTCCTCCCAATGAATGGATCGCCCGATTCCACGGGTGCCACTGGCCCCGCGGCATAGCCACCATGGCCCGTCCCCATCGGTTCAGGCACCGCCGGCACCGCCGCAGGAGCCGCCACCGGCATCACAGGTGCCGCCGGCATAGCAGGGGCAGCTGGTGGTTGATTGGAAGGTTCAGGAGCAATGGACTTGAAGGACCACTCCTCCTAAGGCACTTGTGTTTTTGGATGTTACTGGACTTCCCAAAATGCTTCCAAGATCCACTTGACTTTTTGCCACAAATTCAAGACCCGGGGACTAGCAACAGCAACTAATTGCCACATTAAAGGGTGACCATTGGGAAAACCAAACTTGTCGGCTATTGTACTGCTGCATCCCCACTTTTCCAAACACTCCAATCCTAACCTCCAAAATTTGGTGTGGCTCAAAATTCTTGAACCCCCACTTTTGGGATGCTTCAATATGTTACCAACTATTCCCGGCCATTTTTCTACAGGTCCACCAAATGGACTGCCCGTCCTGTGGCGTAGCTTCCACACGCCAGGCGTAGTTCCCAAAGGCTCCCGCCGCTGCTGCCGAGCGCCGCTGCTGCCAGCCCGACGGCAGGCCCACCTCGTCGCAAGCGGCATCTTCTGTAACGGGAGGCACAGGCGGCCTGGCGGAATGGTGGTAACTTATGGTGACTCGGTTGTTTTAGATCCCAAAATGATCCCAGATCCGTGATCCAAAAATGATCCAAAAGTGATCCAAGCGTCAACCGGGGTTGATCACCTGGATGAAGCCACCATCCCAGTGGCTAAAGCCATGTGTGACCATGGTTTCCAACCAAGTCCTGCATGGCACCCCCTCCCTCCATCGCCTCAGTCGATCCTCTCTAAGCCGCGCCAGCACTGCAGCGGTCCAAGACTCGGCACCCCTTAACAGCTCCAGTTGCACTGGGCACCCGGCACTGAGATGCAGCAAATGTGTGGCCCATCCTGATGTGATGCCACAAGATCCACAAGGCCAGGGGATTGGTGTCATGGCACACATGGCTATGGGTCAAAATTGGGCACCGAAAAATCGGATGGTCCTCCGAGTCCTCCGGGGTTGAAATGTCGACCACCCGGAAAAAACCAATCCATTCTGAAAATTAGGCAGGCATGCACAGCATTCTTTTGATCTCGTTGCTACATCGATGCTGCACAGCACCTTCAGTGTCCCCAAAATTCAAATCCCTCCTGAATCTTAGCCAAAACTACTTTCCTCACAGGGCACTCAACCCAGGACATCACGGAAAACCTGGCATGCTTCCTAATGAGCTCTGTGCCAACCTAACCTACCCACTATCCACATTCTGGACACTCCGTAGCAATATTGTTCAACTATGTTCAACTAATCCCCAGGTTAGCAAGAAAAAGGTCCTGAAAGTTTGAGGCATTTTGAAATCTTGAGGCCAAAAAGAATCCTCGGCTCGTCTCCTTGTAAACCATCCAGGATGTGCGTGCAGTACACCACTGTGCAGCCAGCCTCGCTTTCTTCTTTCAAGAACCTAAGCTGCTGAACTTGGAGGAACTTGCAATCCGATCCCATCAAAAATATGAGCCTCAAACATGAGGGTGGATGATGACCATGGGTTTTTAGCCATGTATCCTCCGTTGCAGACTGTGGAAAATGGACAACTTCCCATACCAGTCCATTTCTTGGATTATCTAGGTGTCTTTGAGAACATGGCAAACCTCAATGGACATTCTAATAGGGAAAATGATGGTTCAGAAACTTCACCATTGCATGAAATAAGTCGCCGCTGGACGCCGCTGGCATTAAAGGAACCAAAATCCCAAATCAAAATATCCAGCCAAAGTTGTGTGTACAAAAAAAAGATGGTGTGTAAGACCTCAAAAAAAAGGCTTGGATCTTGGCATCATTCCTGATGGCCCCAACGTAAGTACCACAAGGCCCACCACAGGATCGCGGCAAGTTGCTTCAGAAGCGCATCGCGCGCCAGCACGTCCAGATCTGCTGTGACCTTCTGCCAGATTTGGGGGGATCTGCGGCTGCGGGATCCCCAAAACCATGGGTTTTGATACAAAATGGTCTGCACTTTGGATGATTTTTCTTTGTTTAGCTGCGGAATCCCTTATTTCGATGTGTTAGGTGTGGATTGTGTCAGAGAAACTTTGGAGGCAAACAGGAAGATCGTGTAGATAGTGACAGGCTGATTGCAAGAATGTGACAGGCAACGGAGTGATGAGTGATTTTTTAATCAACACGGCTATCTGGTGGGATCTCGACGAGTTTTGGATTGACGACACCGCAACAGATGACGTGGAAAACGATTACCAAATTCTATCAGATTCATATGGAAACAAATTCCAAAAACAGGGACAGTCCAATCTATGACTCCCAGTGATGTGATGTTCTTCCCACCAAACGTTCGTCGAGGTCCAAGCACCTCATCCACCAACAGAAGTTTGGCAGGTTTCAGCAGTTTCAGCACCAGCTGAACTCGTCCTGGACACACTGAATTTCAGCAAAAAATGTGGTGCTTGCCATGGTAACCTCAATAATACACCCAAACACCGACATATAGAAGGATGAATTACAGGTATGGTTAACCGCCAACATTTGTTGATTGTCCTGTGGTTCACCCCATTCAATACATTACTAGATACTATATTATATGATATTACATTTTATTGTAGTACATTATTGTACTATATCATATGATATTATACTATATATATATATTACATTATATACTGTATTCTATTATACTGTATACTATACTATATTATATTATATTGTATTATATTATTTTGTATTATATTTTTTTATACTGTATTAATGTATATTGTATATCGCATATTGTACATTACATTGCATATTGTAATGGATATTATATTGTCTATCATATGATATTTTAGTATATAATATTATTTGTTGATTCATATGATGTTATATTGTATATTGTGTATTTATCGTATTGTGTTGTATTGTGTTATGCTATGTTGTGTTCTATCATGTTATATCATGTTATATAATGTTTATAATATTATGGTTTGTTATGTTATCTTGTGTTATGTGTTATACATTATTATCAAACTAGTTTGTATTATATTATATCACATGATGTTCTACTATATTAAAGATATTCGATTACATTGCAGTGCAGTACAGTACATTACAGCACACTACATGACATTATACTACATTATAGTATATTATGGTATTTTACATTATTTATATGTATATAGTATGTGTATATATATATATATATGTGACCATATAGCTCACCCACCCCCACACACACACACACACACATATATATATATATATACATATATATATATACACATTATAATATATGTATGTATATATATATATCATTATATCCCATTCTTTATAACAGGGTAACCCCCCCGAAGAAACATCGTCCACACGAGGCCGGTTTCTTTGTCACAACAAGTGTCGGAGTCCGCCATCCGACAGCAAGCCCAAACTCTTGGTGGGTTCTACACCCAACATCTGAACCTAGGATGGACGCATGTGTGTGACGATTGGATACGATTGGTTCAATGGTAAATCTTTACACCAGAAACCACTGGGCTTTACCATCGAATAGATTTATCATATATGCATATTTTTGGGGGGTCTGATAGTTGTTCCCATCATCCGATTCGTTTCAACATGTCATGGTCGCAAAAAACCAAGGGTCTCCAAAGGGTCAGTTTTTGGGCGGTTGATCCTTCCCAAGAATCGAATGTATGGTAAGGTCAGCCAATACTGTCACTATAACTGCTATAACTCACAGGGGTTCAGTGAACACATATGAACACATCCCCATTCTGTTGCTGAAAACCATCTTTGGCTGGCTGAGATTCCCATTTCCCATATTTGCTGGTCAAACCTCCACGTTTCGGGGGTTGAATCCTGTATGAAAAAAAGCCCTCCCAAATAGTTGGTCATTTTGCACCCGGCCCACCCTGGAAAAAATCCTCAAAAAACCACAAAGCAACATAAACCATCTACAAACCCTACAAATGATGGTTCAATCTTGTGCAATCTTGTTGAAATCCCCATGAAATCATCGGACATACCAACAGCTTCTTTTTGTGCCCAGGTACCAAGCGCAGCATCCGTTTCGCCAGCAGCATGGCATCAAAACCGTCTTGTTGCAGCTCTGCCAGCGCGGCATCTGCCAAGTCCTGTGCGTTTTGGGAATGGAAAATAGCTGGAAAATGATGGGTTAACCAATGTTAACCAATGTTAACCAGGGAAAATGGCTGGAAAATGGTTGAAAAATAGCTGGACAATGGGGAACAAAGCCACGGTGGAAAATTCTGGAAACATGTGGATCCCGAAACGGGAAGATGGTTGGTTGGTGCATGGTTGGAACATAGGAATGGGGAAGAACAAACACGACTTTTGAGGGACCTCTCAAAAGTGGAAAAGTACCATGGCCTTTCTCGGGACAATTTTGGGACAGTGAGATTTTGCAGCGTTGGTAAACCAAGAAATCGGGTTATGGGATGCAATCAATGAAATCCACCAATGGACCAATGGTTCTGGTTGGTGGTTTCAACTCACCCCAGTACCTGTCCCTTCAAAAGCAGCTGCTGCGGTTCCAAAAAGCCCAAAGCATTCTGAAGATTGGAAGTTGTAAGTGTTAAAAACTCAAAACATTGGTAAAAATGCCTCAGGTTGGATACCAAAACTCCTTGAAGAATGTGATTAAACGCTATTCAAAAAGTGAAAATGAGCTGACGCCACCAGTTCACGACTCTCCTTGAAGGTCAGTTGTCCACGCATCTGCGACACCTCACAAGCCAAGAAGAATGGGGATACACCGGTGATATCATGGAGATATCATGGGAATATCGGCAATATCACATGTTCGATATGATTTAAGCATATTTAAGCAGCCATCAGTAATTACATCATGGACCAAATATAGGCACATATATACCATACAGATCTATACAGTACATCTGCAATTGCAGATGCTACTGATCGAAACTCACCAGCAGTGCGCGCACAACAAACAATAGGTTCAACATGGTGATATTTCTGGGTTCACTCACTCAACCTGTCATTCCGTGAAATACTGGTTGGTTAAGAACGAGATTCCCACGACAATGGATTATGATAATCCCCAATACTGTATATTCAACCACCGAACGAATCATCAACCAACAGGGGTTTTGAACACCGCTCAATTGGCGATTCATCAAGCCATTTTGCCAAATGCCACCAAAAGGGGATGTTCAAACTAATTTACCAATTTCAAATTGCCTGATGTTTATACTTAAGTTCATAGGTTCTGTTAGATACGTTAATTTTTATAAATCCTTGGGATCAGTTGCCATTTCTTGGAAGTCAATGGATTTCGATTAATTTCCAGTGCGCCTGTCGTTTCCACTCGCTGCTGAGAATGCAAAGCTCCCGGTCAAGTGCGCGATCCTCACCAATGGAAGTTTTGGGGGCTAGGGGTACTATGGGGTGTTGTATTGTAAAGATATCATATAGATATTAGATACTGGTATAGTTTCTTGAAACAATACATTAATATAGACATACGTAGATGATATAGATGTATATATAGATGTGTATATATATATACTATATTATATCATATATAATCTATATGAACTATAAGCATACAGAATCATGTAGATGTATAGGGGTTCCAAGAACAAGAGCGGAAGGCCATCCTATGTTGATGGTCCTTAGACATTACAGTCATTACAGTCATCATCGCAACTGGGTGATGGAAGTGTAAAGATGGTGGTAGGGAACAGTGGTTGTAATATGTTGTAATACCCTCCGGTAATCAAGCATGGCTAGCTTGAAAAAACCCACAGTATTGATGATTGTCCCAGCTAGAAGCTCCATTTAGTTCGGGGATTTCCCAGCACCCCATCTGCCATCTTCAGCCCCATTCGTCTGTCCTGAAAGGGTTGATGTCCCAGAACCTCCAAGATCTTAGCCTTGGCCATTCGACGACCTGCAATGATGTTGAGCAACGTGGATTTGCCTCAAGGTCTTGGCACGGATACCATGGGCATCAAGGTGTGTGGAATTCGATCATGTTTAAATATCTTCACGGCTCGGTGGCTTTGTGTAAGAAACTATAAACAAACGGGATCCTGAAAGGTACAGAATTCAAGACAAGTCTTCCCAAGTGACTGCTTTTTGTCAGTACAGTACGAGGAGGCCTCTGTCAATTGATCTCGAGTTTGTACGAATAGATTTGACCATCCTCCCCTGAGTACTTAGAGGGAGCTGGCTGGCGCCTGAATGCCTTTGTCAACAAGACTTAAAATCTGCCGCAAGGGTGTGTTATGGGGCTCCCCCAAGATGCCCCTAATGGCGATTTTCATGGGGAAAATGATGATCAGCTAATGATCAACCATCATTTCATCATATTTCATCGGTGGATTTCTCATCATTTTCAGGTCCGGCCAAGGTGCCACTTCCGTTGAGACCCAACAGCAAGCAACGACAGCTGGCTGGCAGCGTGAGTTCATCCACCTGGGTGCCGCTTATCAGTTCGTCCACGATTCGTTGGTGACGTTTCCAATCTTTTGTGATTCAAATCCCGATGTTTTCAGAATATTATTTCATATGCTGAAAAAACATATATAAGAGAATTCCCAGCCGGATTTTCATCATCCGAAAAGATCCTCTTGAAATACAAATGGCCAGTTACTAACCCCCCTGTCTTCATCAAAATCAACCAAGGCCAGGTCATGCCACGCGCACAGCTCCTCTCAAGCCGTACTCAAAGTTCAGCTCGCAGATCTTCACCACGTCGCCGCGGACGTTGTTCGTGGCCGCGGGGTCCGCGGGGTCCGCGGGGTCCGCAGGGTGGCTGGGAACTGCAGACCTGTCCTTGGAAACTGCAGACCTGTCCCAAAATATGGAGGTTTTTACTACTACTACAACAACAACAACAACAACAACATCGACATGTGGAAATATCATGAAGCATACCACGTTTGTAGATGATTTACCGAAAGTGTTTTTTTTCATGCATGTTCCATCATTTTCCCAGTGTCAGGTTGGATTGCATCAGCTGTGCCCTGGGTGCATATTCAAAAACAAAAACCAAGACTCCAAGGGGGAACATGTTCCAAGAACCAAGGTCCCAAGGTTTCGAAAGATTCCATCCAGGTCTTGTTCATCAATCCAAACAAGTTTCCAAGGATTCATTTGGGGCTACCGAGCTTAAGATGCTTAAGCCAATGAATCCATTGAATGAAATCCAAGATGTTCATTTTCCCCACGAGCCATCGGGATGTTCACCACGTTTTCGGCTCCCTGCCACCACTCTGAGCCATCCCAAAAAAAAAGGCTCTGCCGAAAGGGCCACCACCACTCGCTGGAAAATGTCTTGCCCTGGTTCCAGCGCATCCAACTGATGCTGCCCACCCTCCAAGCGCAACAAATGCGTGGCCCAACCTGTGAATTCAGTGGCCAGTTGCCAGGGGAGAAGGGACAACAACTGGATACCCCCAAAAAGATCATGTTTAAAAGATTACGTAGCAATATGTACTTTCCCAAGTCTTGACCCCATATCCATACAATTCCATACATTCCAATGTTTCATCGTAAAACCTTCCATTTTTGTTATAGCTAAGACCTCTATTTTGCGTGGTTGTAACCTAGTTCCGTGGCTCAATTCGTACTTAAGACTCTTTCCTTGGTCGAAATCTCCATCAATGTTGCTTTGAATTCTGGGTATGCAGGGCATATCAGTTTGTATCACGGTAGATTCCCATTTTTTCTGGAAGCAATTCACATCTTCGTGGTCCAACCTTCACATGCATCGAAGACATGGGTGACGTTCAGCACCGTGCAGCTTTCCGAGGCCAGGAAATCCAAGAGATCCTGACTTCAGCGTCATGGAACCGAACCAACGATCCACAAAGGTGGGCTGAGAAAATAGGATGTTCCAATATATATATATATATATATGGGTATGGATCAATACCTATTAATACCATTTTTAGGGGGATGAACATCAAAGTAGTTTGATGTTTTGGAAACCCTTTGTGGATCAAACCATTTGAGATAGCATGTTTCGAAAATAGGATTATATAATATTATATAAAGGAAAAAACACACCTGGTTTTGGACATGATTTTCCACTTGAAACATGTCAATTTCGAGGTTTTGCCTGTGGTTTGAAAAAGAAGCAATAAGAGGACATGCATGACGATTGATGATGATAACGGTCATGTTATGTCATCTTATGTCATCTCATGTCATCTTATGTCATCTCATGTCATCTTATGTCATCTTATGTCATCTTGCAGCTACATGCAGCTACTAGATACCTATTTGAGTTGCCCTGAGCCCTGGATAGCCCTGGCGGCCTGTCGCACGAGCATGTCCAGTTCCGCCGTGATCTCATCCAGCAGGACCTTAGGGCGCCACCAACGAAACCTGTTCATTGCTGGTACTGGCTCTAAACCCTTTGAAGAGGAATCAAAATACCCTCTGGTAATTTAACATATAGCTATTGAAATTTACCATTTATAGTGGATTTACCAATTGAAAATGGTGATTTTCCATAGTTATGTTAGCCACAGGGTAATGTTTCTTCACCTCGGATTGGTGGATTGGTTCAAGTGAAGATCTAGAAACATCATGAAACATCTGGAAAAAAAGACAGAAGGTTTCGCCTGGCTTCACTTCGTTTCTTTCCGGGCTCCTCCCAACTCTCCAAAAAACAGGTGCTGGCTGGGGCCTCTCCACTTAATTGAAGACCAGCTCACCAGCGTACCCTGGTGTTCACACCAAAATAGCGGACAATACTTGCTGGTGAAGTCCCATTTCCATGAGTGTTTCATATGTTTCATTCTTGACGGATAAATCCCCCCTTTGGTTTCTCAATTTTTGATGCATCCCAAGTTCCCCTCTGGCAATCCCAAGAATCTCAATGGTTCTTGGTGAACATCCCCAGATACTGGCAATTTAACATCGCCATTGAAAATCACCATGTTTTTTTTGAGCATTGGAACATTCTTATCTGTAGAATGGGGCAATGTTTATCCATGTTTATCCATGTTCCATAGCTATGTGTTTTTTTGGAGGTAAATCCCTGCCGAACTCCGGCGACCACGTGACCACCTGCTTGGGTTCCCTCAGTCGACGTACCAGCTCCACCCGACAGCGCTGCCCGTCGCTGAGATGGCCCAAATAGCTGGACCAAAAGCTCTGCACGTCCAGCACCTGGTCAGCTGGACCACCAGAGGTATCAGAAACCCCAAAGAAAACAACACAAGTGGGGAAGATCAAGCAATTCTACTTGGGCACATCATGCAATTATACTTTTTGGCACATCATGAATTGGCCGGTGATTTGTGGCAATAAGGAGGCTGGTTGAGATGTGTGAGATTCCCCTGACATTGATCCGGTGTCACATAGGATGGTCAAAAAACCACATCGATATCAATCGCCCAAATCGACATGTTCCTGCGGTTCTATCCTAATTTTTTGCCACTACATCCTCAGGTTTGCTGGCTATCTCAGGTAATAGTTCCATTATAGTTGCTGGTCATGTCTCTGTTTGTACCGGCCATTGTTGGGTAAAGATCCCAAAACTTCTTCGGTACACCTTTTTGAACCCCACTTGCTGCTTTCCTCAAATTCCAATCCTCGCTGTTGATATCCCCTGTATGAGTCGCAACCCCGAAAAAATGGCCATTCTAAGACTGGACACCATAATTAACCATGGATTTTGGCGGGTTCAAAATTTGAGACAAACCCAATGAATAAATGAACTGATGTTTTCCCAGATTTCTCTGGTTTTTTTTGGCCTTCATCAAGCGCCCCAGGTAGCTGGTGGCATCTGGCAACTCTTCACCAAGTAATTCAAAGACCTGCAGAAGCAGAGCTGGCAGAAAGGATGGCAACCACAACCGATCTTCACTTTTGGAATGAATATCAGCCATAAAATGGTAAGAAATCGTTGGAAGTGTGGGGCCAGCAACCAAAATCCATCTCCAGCTGGATTTGTCAAGAAAAGGGGGCGCCCTTAAAATGCAACAGCTAATCATCATGTCCTATATTTTTTCTATTGAAGCTGCCCTGAATTGGGGATATCCTCAAGTTTTGAACGAACCCATGGCTGGGTTGGGCACGGTGCCTTCATCTGCGCCATCCTTTCTTCGATAGCAGGGTCAGCTCGCAATGGGGCGCCGCCACTGACCAGCACCACTTGCTGGCCGCTGCGGCCACGGAAAGGGTCCTTCGGATGCTTCAAACAACCATTGGTCAAGAGAAGGCTTCAGTGATTTATCCAACGATTGGCTGCAGAAATAACATGAAATAACTATAATCAACATTAATCAACTACATAATTCACATATATTCACATGTCATTGTCATCAAGATTTCATGAGATTTTCAACGTTTTATGACCTGTCTCCGCGGCGCCTCTCCGCAGATTTCCAGCGTCCCGGCAGGCGCCATCTTCTGCCCCGACAACAGCTGCAGCAGGGTAGACTTCCCTGCCCCATTGCGACCCACGCAGAGGCACCGCGCCCCAAAGGGCAAAGAGAAGCTGATGCCTCCGAGGTCACTTCCGAGGTCACAGGATCTTGGGGCAGGCTTGATCTTTTTGACTGGAAATGTGATGTAATATGATGTAATCAGCAACCCTAATAGGCCCTAAAGGACCTCAAAAAGTACATTCCCAGAAGGTTTGATAGCATGCCGAATGTCTACGCGCCGAGGTTTTATAGCATTGCCGAATTCTGACTGCCAAGGTGTTAGATAAAGATTACTATCCATGAGTCATCCCTGTAAAAAGCAGGTTTCCAACCTGAGAAGCTACTTCTTTTTCCTCCCCGAAATGCTGTGTAATCAGCAACTTAAGTGGGAACCACTCTCTTAAAATAGGTGCGCCCCAAGTTCTCATCCAAAATTATGGATTCTTGTTGGAGGGGAAAGCAATGGTAAGCAATCCACTTTCTTTCAATGCATTTCATTTGATACATATCCAAATGAGTCAACAAACAGGTCGCGACAAAAAAGATCGACCGCGCAGTTTTTGTGACACCTGGATGCCCATGTAGAACAGTGTTTTTAGCTGGTTGGGTTCAATCCTCATCGTTCTGTTGGTCATATCTCCGTGCGTCGGTCGCATGTTCGTTCATCTTCGTTCGTTATTATGTACCCCGGTATCCCCCATGTTCGTTGCTGCACCCCCCAATGTTTCTCTCTCATTTTCCCGTTGTCGTTTTTGCTTAACACCCCACTTGTTGGTGAAAAACTGGCCTAGCACCAGGAAGTGTTGTTTCAATGCCCCCATGCCTTCCAGTACGGGTTTGCCCCCAGGAAGCGGCGCAAAGGTCAAGGACGAAACTTTGATCGCCATGGCGTCGCAAAGGTGGTGCTGGCAGGGAGTAGCTGCAACCAAGCCATGCAACTCAACATGGGAAGTCCATGGAATTCGGGGAAGCGATGGGAAGCGCAAGGTTGCCGTGGCACGAAGTTTGGTTGGAGTATTTGGAACGCGTTATGAAACCGATGGTTGGTTCCTTCCCCATCTTGCTTCTAGTTTCCCTGTATATTATATATGTTTTTTGTAGGGTAGCCCCATGGAAGCTGACGCAACAGGAGTCTTGCTTCTATGCTCAAGCGGTAACTGTGATATGGCAGGGAGTTGCTTGGGGCAGCGATGAGCAAGGTGAGTTTGTGTCTGTATGTTCCACAAAAGGGCCGCTCCATGAAAATCGGTTCTTTCAGCAGGCAGGAAACTGATGGTTGGGATATCACCGTAGTATCACCAAGTTTTGGATACATTTTGGATCCCATCAAATTTTCTTGTCTTGAAAGAGGTTGCGAGTTTGGCAAACAGCCTAGGATAGCCTGGTTGCATAGCCACTCTTGACAGCACCTGGGCCAATTAAGAAGCACCACAGATCCTGGCCATATGTTTTTGTTGACACTTGAAAGTACCATATGCAAAATTATCCAGATATGTTTATAAACCATCCATCTTTTAAGTGAGTATGACCCAACCCAAAACGGCCTCTAGTATCTGGATTTGCCCAGAAATGGTGGTGGATACACTAATCTATAATGGAAATAGAAAATGGGGAAAACGATTTTCTAAACCTGAACTATCCCCCGTGAGTGTGGACAATATCCCCCCGGTGTTTGGACAAAGCCACACTAGGGATATTAACCAATCAACCTGGTTTTGTTTGTCGGATTTCACCATCAATTGGGATATGGAAATGGTCCATGATGTTCATTTCCCAGTGAAAAGAAGTGGTTGGCTGTTCCCAAAAATTCAAATATATTCAGATTCATATAGATTCATATATTATCATATATTTTTCTCTACTTCAAGCAGTTTTTGTTGGTGGTTCCACTGTTTTTGCTCCATCTACCATCTGGTTATTTAACATAAGCCATGGAAAATGTCCCATTTCTAATAGGTAAACCATCTATAAATGGACCATTTTCCATGGCTATGTTAAATAACCAGAGGGTAACTGGACGTCTTTTTTGGTTCCTCCAGTCGCGGAAGATGGGAAATCGCCACTGGCTCAGGCTGCAGGAGCCGGGCTGCTGGTCTCCTGGGGGTGGAGAAAAATGGCTGATCTTCAGATATATGTTGAACTATATACTATATGTTATTTTAGTTTCGTGATTTATATATGATACTGTATCATATCATATTATATATATAATATTACGCGCAAACACCCCGATTTGCCCACACCCCTCCTATGCTGTACACTTGGGGATATCAAACGTTAGACTTTACATTCATTTGGGAAGATCAACAAGGGTATCTAGGGAATATAAATTTCCCACCCCCGTTAAACTTCTACATTCATTGAAGATCTTCAATAATGGTTTAATTCTCCCACCCCCGTTAAACTTCTACATTCATTGAAGATCTTCAATAAGGGTTTAATTCTCCCACCTCCGTTAAACTTCTAAATTCATTGAAGATCTTCAAGAAGGGTGTAATTCTCCCACCCCCGTTAAACTTCTACATTCACTGAAGATCTTCAATAAGGGTTTAATTTCTCCCTCCCCGGTTAAACTTCTACATTCACTGAAGATCTTCAATAAGGGTTTATTTCTCCCACCCCCGTTAAACTTCTACATTCATTGAAGATCTTCAATAAGGGTTTAATTTCTCCCACCCCCGTTAAACTTCTACATTCATTGAAGATCTTCAATAAGGGTTTAATTCTCCCACCCCAGTTAAACATCTACATTCATTGAAGATCTTCAATAAGGGTTTGATGATGATGATGATGATGATGATGTGTAAGAGACTCGCACAGGTCCCTATGCTGTACGTGCCGGTATACAACATGAAGTTAGCCATGATGCAAAAAACTCCCATTTTTACCACGTTTTGAGCACATACGAAGATGGCTGCCGACAAGCGCGGGCAAATCGAGGTGTTTGCCCGCATTATTATATTATATTATATTATATTATGTTATATTATATTATATTATATTGTATTATATTATATTATATTATGTTTTATTATAGTATAGTATATAATAACTTATAGTATAGTATATTATAGTATATAATATAGTATAGTATATTCTATTATAGTATTGTATATTATAGTATATAATATAGAATAGTATATAATATAGTGGTATATTATATTATATTATATTATAATATAGTCATAATATAGTATATTATAATATAATATAGTCATAATATAGTATATTATAATATAATATAGTCATAATATAGTATATTATATTCTATGATATTGTTCTTTATTATATTATATTATATATCATATTATATATCATAGTTCTTTGGACCTGATGTATGTCTTTAAAAAACGGCTGGAGTCTCCCAGCCCACATCACTGGAGCCTCTTCTGCTTTGGCATTGCATTTCATCTGTTCGAAGTAGGCAAGGGTCCTGATCCGACAACCCAGTAGGTTCACCCAAAAAGACCAGGACAATTACAACCCAAACAGTGGAAAAAAAAAACACCAAAAACACCAAACAAAAAACACAACAGTTGAGAACACCAGGGTTCATGGGGGTTTTGCCATCTTCAGAAACTCCAAAGCCAAAACAGCCGAAAACAGAGAAGCGAGTTGATGCTCGATTCCAGTGGTCAAATCATGAAATCCAAACGTCTGCTGTGGGCTCGATCTTCCAATCCTTGCTGAAATCTCTCACGAAGAGCTGTGAATTCAATCAGAAGAGCTGTGGTTTCAATAGATTAAAATACCCTTCTGGTTATTTAACATAGCCATGGAAAATGGTCCATTTCTAGTGAGTTTTCCCATTAAAAATGGTGGATCTTTCCATAGTTATGTTAGTTTACCAGAGGGTATCTTAAAATGACTTCAATGGCTGAAACCTTACCCATCAGTACCCATCAATGCCCATGGGCGTCCGCACTTGGCACGTCCAACTCCCTCTGCTGCACTGGGCAAAACGGAGCCGCGGCCAGGATCATGGGGGCAATGAAGGGGATATGATGTGAATGATGTATGTAAACATATATATATATTACGACAATTATAGTAATATATGTATATATATATATTACAATTATCGTAATATATATGGTCCCCCCCGGCGTCCGGCAACCCCCCTCCCAATGCTATCCCCCCCAGCCCCCACCAGCAATCACCCCCATGGGGGTGGCCAGCCGTCTACCACCATCCGTCAAGATCTCATATGCTATACTTGCTTGCTGGCCTCGTGCCACCTATGCACTACATAACAGGATGACTCCATGCAGTGTTCACTACTGCCTGTAATATGCCCATACAATCTATTTACAACGTATTCCTGCCCATAAAGTACCTTCATAGTAGCCATATACTTGCTACTATCAAGATCTCATGTGCTATACATACGTGCTAGCCACATACTACCTATACACTATCTACATGACACCTCTATAACACTCCACTCATCCCACAGGGGGAGGAGAGGTTGCAGGACTGAGCCATATATATATATGCATATATGTATATATCATGATGCCATGTAGAATTGAAGAAAATAGTCAATGCCGAATATCAAGAGGTCATTTTTTATTTGTTTTCTGGAGGTGTATAAGCGGTTTTATTGTGTATATATATATATTATATTATATATATACATATTATATTATGTATGTATATATATGTATATATATATATATATATTATTATGTATATATATTCTAGTGGTAGTACAATTGCACAAGTCTCATGATTTTCCCATGGATTTGTGTATTGTTTTGCTCTGAAAATGCCTCTGCTCAAAGAGAGTATATACCTTTTATTGCAATGAGTCCACCTCGAAAACGCTGGGAAAACCGTTGGAAAACATGGGAAAACCCATGGGATCATCCACAGATATCCCCACCCAACCTGAAGAGCATGTTGAGAGCAGCCTCAGGAGGCTGGGATCCAAATGGCATGCCACGAAATGCCACAAATATCCACAATATGAAAGACCATAGGGATCACATATATTTCTACCTGACAATTGAATAAGTGAGTTGCTTTAACCGGGAAAATTTTCACAATTTTTCACAAAACAAACCACCTGCCAGAAAAAAAATGTATTTTTTGGAACCACCTGCCGCGATGAAACTACCACTAACCCAGAGCTAACCCACGCCTCATTTCTGCCAGCTGTTTCGTGGTCGTCTAGCTTCTCCTGCTGCAGAAAGCAAGTCACATCACGTGTAAAATATGTATATAACATTAACCCAGCTTTGCAACCCAACAGCATACCTGAATCTTCCACCTACGTCTTTTTTCAGACCCTGTGCCAAAGTCCTGTTTTTTCAGTACCCAGAAAACTTTTCAGGACCTACTCTCAAATTCAGGACCTGGCCATTTTGGGGTATCAATGGTAATGGCAATCATTGGGTGCAAACATGTGAAACCAACATTTGGTGGATATTCAAGCCATTGGCATTGATCCACGCAAATAAAAGCACTCCCAGCCCAAACTCATGGCAAGGCAGGATCAGAATATAGTATATTCCAGAAAGTATGTCAGAATAGATGCCAGATAGGATGCCAGAAAGAATGTCAAATAGAATCTCAGAAAAGAATGTAAGATAGTATGTCAGAACATATATGCCACATATACGTCCAGATGATATGTCAGAAACTATGTCAGAATAGTGTATCAGGGTGGGGATCACTCTTAGTAAGGCAATTTTGAAAATATATTTCAGGTTCGGAATTTTCAAACTGTTGTCCTTCAGGCGCCGAAGCTCCCGTTGAAGGTCAGCATCGCCCCATGTCAACTGGTCCAGTCCCACTTCCATTTCAACAAGTCCAACTTCATCGATTAGGGTGTTGGTTGAATGGACTTGGGACTCTAGCTGGCACGGCATCCCTTGTAACCCTGTAGACACTGTAGTGGGCAAAAAGATTGTAACACACAGAATCAGCATCATTTTGATCAGGCATTCTTTTTGCTAATCCTTTCTCCCTATTACGAAAAATACCCCCAAATGACAAAAACTAGGTGCGATTTCCAATTTTGGGAAATGTCAAATTGGTTAATCTGATTTTTAATTGATCCCCTTGAGGAAACAATTTTAAAAATGAAGGTACCATGTGAGGGTTTCACCCCCAAAGAATAAAAAACTAGTCAACACCGGGGTGTCTTTTATTGGGGTCCGTCCTTTAAAATCGTCAATTTTAGTTTTTTTAATTCAGGTGTTGGTGTTTTATTTGATACTAGGCGAAAGCTTCGAAATCCTATTCTTGGCAGTATTCTATTTAAAGATTATTTTCATGGATTTTGAAATTAGAAACAAAAAACGGTTTAATCCCTTCCCCCTGTTGCTAAACAGTCGCCCCTTCACCCACCCACCCAAATAACAAACACCTGGAGGAGTTTTTAGTATTGGGGGGGTCTTTAGTATTAGGGTACGAAGCTTCCCCCTAATACTGATAAAAAACACACACATATATATATATACACATATTTCTATTTCAAAATCGATCAGATTTCTTTCTTTTTAAACCCAATTAAAATATGGCAAACAAGTGGATTCCGAAGCTTAATATCAAATAAAAACCCCCAACATAAAAAACTATGTATGTTTTTCTATTTCGAAATCGATTAGATTTCCTTTTAAAAATTAAATAAAATATGGCCAAAAAATTGGATGTCGAAGCTTTTCCCTTATATTAAACCCTAATATCATTTTGTTTTTTTTCCTGCTTCAAAATCGATTAGATTTCCTTTTGAAATCTAATGAAAAAAACAAAATTGATTTTGAAGCTTTCCCCTAATATCAAATTAAAATCCAATTATTAAAATATGTTCAAAAATTGGATTTCGATGCTTCCCCTAATCTTGCATGAAAAATTCCAATATAAAAAACTAAATTTGTTCTATTTCAGAATCGATTAGATTTCCTTGTAAATTCAAATTAAGATATTGCCAGAAATTGGATTTCGAAGCTTTCCCCTCATATTAAACCCTCATATCAAAGACTATTTTTTCTATATCAAAATTCATTAGATTTCCTTTTGAAATCTAATTAGAATATGGTCAAAAATTGGATTTTGAAGTTTTCCCCTAATATTACATTAAAAAACCCTAATATAAAATATTATTTTTTCTTTTTTGAAATCGATTCGATTTCCTTTTAAATTGTAGTAACAAAAATAAAAACAAAAACCGGATTTCGAAATGTTTCCTCTAATATTAAATTACCAGCCCTAATATATTTAAAAAAAAACTGTTTCAAAATCGATTAGTTTTCTGTTTAACATATAATTAAGATATTGCTAAAAATTGGATTTCGAAGTTTTCCCCTAAGATTAAATTAAAAACACTAATAAAAAAAAACTATGTTTTTTCGATTTCAAGAATCGATTAGATTTCCTTTTGACATCCAGCAAAAATATTGCCAGGAAATGCCAAAAAGTGGATTTCGAAGTTTTCCCCCAATATTATATAAACGTTGTAATATAAAATACTTATTTTTTCGACCTTAAAAGACCCTAGTTTAAAAAATCACCGGGGCTGACTAGTTTTTATTTTTTGGTGGTGAAATCCTGAAATGGGACCTTCATGTTTAATTTGTTTTTGAAAAGGTATCAATTAAAAGTCAAACTGGCCAGCCTGAAATTTCCCAAAATTTAACGCGGACCCTAGTAAAAGGAATCAATGTAATATTTTAGTATTTAGGGTACGTTTAGTAAAAGGAGGTGGGGATTAGTAAGGTTTTCAATTTAATATAAGGGGAAGCTTCGAAATCCAATTTGGCAAGATTTGAGTTAGATTTTGAATAGGAATTCAATCGGTTTTGAAATATAAAGTTCATTTTTTTAAACGAATGTTTTCAATTTAATGTCAGGGGGAAGCTTCGGAATCCAATTTTGGCAATATTTTAGTTAGATGTTATTTAAAAATGTTTTCCAATTTAATTTTTTTTAACCAAGGGGGAAGTTTCGCACCCTCATACGAAATACCCACTAAATACAAAAAACTATTCCGTGTGTTCATTATTGGGTGGGGAGGGGCAGACGGTTTATCATGACGCAGGGATTGGTCAGGCATCACTTGCTGGAATTCTTGGATTCTTTTGGGATGATTGGTATGATGTTTAGTCAGGCATGGTTCCCTTCAGTCATGCACGATTTTTGCAAAAATCCTATTTAGGCACGACCCCAAAATCCCAGCCCGGCAAATTCCGGCCCGGGCCCGGCAAATTCCGGCCCGCGCCCTGCAAATTCCGGCCCTGCGTTTTTCCAAAATCAGGCAAAACCAGTAAATCAGGTATTAAGTCAGGTGTAGTTACCTTTTAAGTCATTAAGGCTAGTCAGGCATGGTTCCAGTGGGTACCTTTTAATTGTGAAGGCTAGTCAGGCATGGTTCCCTGAATTCAGGGGCATGGGTACCTTTTAATTATGAAGGCTAGTCAGGCATGGGTTCTGTTAAGTCAGGCGTGGGTGGGTACCTCTTAATTATGAAGGCTAGTCAGGCATGGTTCCCTTAAGTCGGGTGTGGTTACGCTTTAAGTCATGAAGGCTAGTCAGGCATGGGTACCTTTTAAGTGATGAAATCTGAATCAGGCGGAGCTCCTATTCTAAATGTGTTAAATCCAATTGTTCAGTGTGGAAAATCGATTTTTTGGCTGGTCTACGGGCAAACCCTGTGTCTTCCAATACCATAGCGTGCTGATGTCGCTTGCCTGCATAATAGTTAAGGCCAAAGCTTAGGTCATCAGTGTGATCCTGAAATGGCGCCACGACCAAGAAGATGACATGTGTAAAATGGGCCCTGGATTAACAAAGGCTGACTAATGAATTTGGAGGATGCCACTAAAGTATGACATGTAATCACTTTTGAGGAGCACTCTATGGCACGCAGCGCGCGCAGCCTGCTTTACGGTTTAGCGTTTGAAAGTTTTAGGCTTTGCCTCTATGGCACGCAGCGTTTGAAAGTTTAACCGTTTACCTCTATGGCAGGCTGTGCGCGCAGTACGCGTTACGGTTTAAAGTTTGAAAGTTTTAGGGTTTATGTGTGTGGCACGCAGTGCGCGCAGCGCGCATTAGGGTTTAGGGTTTGGAAGTTTTATAGTTTATTTTATTGCATGCAGCGTGCACAGCGTGGGTTGAACTTTAGGGTTTCGAAGTTTTAGGGTTCACCTCCATGACACGATGGTTTAGGGTTTGGAGATTTGAAGGGGTACTTCTATGGCACACAGCGCGCGCAGCGCGCGCTAGGGTTTAGGGTTTAGGGTTTGGAAATTTTAGGGTTTACCTCTATGACACGAGAGTTTCAGGTTTGAAGATTTTAGGGTTTATTTCTATTGCACAAAGCGCGCGCAGCGCGCATTAGTGTTTAGGGTTTGAAGGTTTTAGGGCTTATCTCTGGCACGCAGCGCGCACAGCACGCATTAGGGTTTAGGGTTTGGAAGTTTTAGGGTTTATTTTATTGCATGCAGCGCGCACACCGCGGGTTAAACTTTAGGGTTTGGAAGTTGCATAACACGATGGTTTAGGGTTTGGAAATTTTAGGGTTTACTTCTCTGGGACACAGCGCGCGCACCGCGCATTAGGGTTTAGGGTTTGGAAGTTTTAGGGTTTACTTTATTGCATGCAGCGCGTGCAGCGCGCATAGAGTTTAGGGTTTGGAAGTTTTAGGGTTTCAAGGGTTCCAAGGTTCCAGGGTACCAGGGTCCCACGGTTTCAGGGTTCCAAGGTTTCCAGGGTTCCAAGGGTTCCAAGGGTTCCAGGGTTTCAGGGTTCCAGGATCCCAGCAGGGTGCCAGGTGTGCAGGGTTGCAGGGTTCCAAGGTTCCAGGGTTCCAAGGTTGCAGGGTTCCAGAATCCTTGAGGGTTCCAGGGTGCCAAGGTTCCAAGGTTTCAGGGTTCCACGGTCGCAGGGTTCCAAGGTTCCAGGGTTTCAGGGTTCCAGGGTTCCGGGGTTCCAGGGTTCCAGGGTTCCAGGGTTCCGGGGTTCCAAGGTTTCAGGGTTCCAGGGTTCCAGGGTTCCAGGGTACCAGGGTCCCACGGTTTCAGGGTTCCAAGGTTTCCAGGGTTTCCAGGGTTCCAAGGGTTCCAAGGGTTCCAAGGGTTCCAAGGGTTCCAGGGTTTCAGGGTTCCAGGATCCCAGCAGGGTGCCAGGTGTGCAGGGTTGCAGGGTTCCAAGGTTCCAGGGTTCCAAGGTTGCAGGGTTCCAGAATCCTTGAGGGTTCCAGGGTGCCAAGGTTCCAAGGTTTCAGGGTTCCACGGTCGCAGGGTTCCAAGGTTCCAGGGTTTCAGGGTTCCAGGGTTCCAGGGTTCCAGGGTTCCAGGGTTCCGGGGTTCCAAGGGGGTTCCAGGGTTCCAGGGTTCCGGGGTTCCAAGGTTTCAGGGTTCCAGGGTTCCAGGGGGGTTCCAAGGGTTCCAGGGTTCCAGGGTTCCAGGGTTCCATTCCGGATTTTGAAGGCTGCAAGTCCCCGCGAGCCAGCCCCAGCCCTAGAGATTGAAACCCAACAGGCCCTGCTGTTGGGAATTATATAACATATAAGACCCAACTATCATGGGGAAATATTATGGGATATAATGGGATTTAATGGGATACATATAATGATATACGATCAAAGATATGATATTTTTTTGTGCGTCTGAAGATGGGGGATATCCGGGATATCCATTTTCAAACGATGATTATCCAGAGATAATCCTTGATAATACCATTATATACCATTATAATGATCCAGAATATCCATCAATGATAATCCTTGAAAATGATATCCTTTGATAATCACCTCCAGAACTTTCGGAGCTGGCAACGTCCTTGATCCCAGGCAACGCGCGGGCATCGTCCAAATCCTCGTACATTTTGTCGCCAAAGCGAGTCACCCAAACATTCCTTGATCGCCGCGGCCGAAGGGGAGGTACAGGGTCAAAAATAGCTGGCATTTGCAGTTTCCAAGGCTCCAAATATCTCCAAATCCTGATCCAACCAGGATCCAATTGGAACTTTGACCAAAAAAACATACAAACATCAATGAAGCTCCGGTGTGGCCGCATGGTGGACTTGGATCCAATGGAAACTCCATCCAATTTTGGAGGTATCTGACTATGACATGAAGTAATGTTGCATTTCAGAGCATTGGTCATCAATTGTTGGTGTCCACTCCACCTACTGAAGTCAAGTGCGCCCATGACCATCCATTTTCCATCATTGCAGGGCATGTGAGTGTCTGAATCTGGATATATTCTCAAAGAAGAGCTACAGTAAATGGCTAAATGCAATGTCCATCTCAAATGAAACCCTGGTTTGAGATAGTCAGTAAGCAACAAATGAACTAACATGCGAGTTACCAGTTTCTGCAACCAAGGTGCACCTAGTTATTGATACACATAAACATATTTTTTTTCCTTGTGCATAATTATCTTGTACCAAGAGGACATTTCATGGTGTACCCTCTCGTAATTCACATAGCTATGGAAAATATTGGAAAATCACCATTTACCAAAGGTTCCAAAGGGTAAGATTAATCATCAACAAAAATATTGGAAAATCACCATTTACCAAAGGGTAAGATTCATCATCAACAAATTTCCATAGTTGGCTATGGATCAATACCTATTAATACCATTTTTAGTGGGATGAACATCCATTTTACATCATTTTACCAGCTATTTTGATGTTCACCAGGGGTACAAGGTTTTGACACACTGCCAGTTAGCAAACTCTTGGTCTTTTCCAACGGCCCAAGGCTCTTGTTCTTGGCCGTTTCGCGATGCTTCCGCACGATCTCCGTGACGGCGTGAAACTGTCGCTCCTGCTCCGCCAGGTCCTGCGGGTGAACGTGGTGAAACGAGATGAAACGAGGAAATAATGGGAGAATCATAAGAAAATCATGGGGAAACCAGAAAATGTTTGTAAATGATCGGGAAAAAGCCTAATTTTGTGTCCAAAATGAGACACCAATCCCAGAGGTCCATAGTCAACATGTCACCAAAAGAGCAGTTTGACATCCCGGTGCATTCGAGCCATTGGCCGAATCCAGGACAAAACCAGGGGGGACCTATAGATTGTGCTCCGAACTCGAAGGTACACTATGTCTTCAATCCTCTCCAGTGAATGTCTTGCGACTTGCAGTGTGCGGCCAATTCTTCCAACATGTCCCCGCGCCTTTCCACGACTTCCCCAAATCAAGGACAGTTCACAAGTCAAAATGTCATCAATCACTGCAATATTAAACACCCCGGAGAAACGATGGTTTAGTAGGGGAAAATTACACATGTTGGTGCTAAAACTTAGGGTTTGTTCAATGATGGAATTACCAGTGTGCACATTCCACTAGATTGAACCTCCGTGCGCCTCGGGATGCTCTGGAGCATTCTTCACTTGACCACACTCCTACAATGATCCCAGCAATTACAGGGGCTGGAGTTAGGTGGGACAATATTGGCCTATCTTGGATGCCCTGCTTAGCTGTATAGCATCATTTAGAGATTAATAAGATTAAATAAGATTCAATAAGTATTAAAGTATATTAAAGTACCTATCGAAGGCTGAGTCAGTATTTGATCCCCCAAGATATGTTGATACTAGATTCTTACGATCAAAAAAAATGTGAGCGACTGGATTTCACAGGCCCAAACAGCTGGGGATGCTCTAAATAATATGGCCCAACATGGTCCATTCTATCAAACAATATGCTCTGGATAAAAAGACTCCAAGATGTAAGGTCTCATGCCACCAAGATGCATGCTTGTGGTTCACCCAGTGCTTCCGTTGACACTCCCTGGTACAATACCTGAGACTGAATGAAAAAGAGCCGCTTGCTTCAAGTCCGGTGTCACCAAATGGCACCGCACCACATATCATTATAACTTATTATAACGTAAGAGTAACAAATGAAGTTCATGAATGGGTACATCCTCGAACTCCAGAGGAAATCTTAGCCCCCATTGGCAAAAGACTGGGATTAATATATTTAATATTATGAACTAACCCGATTTTGAGTTGTCGAAAACCCTAGTGAGGGGTATGTAGAACCCCATTATGATTGGTATATAAGTGTAAGGTACCACTACCAAGAACGACGGCCCTGAGATGAACCTGGTCGATCATCTTTCAAAGGAACGGAAAGTAGAAAAGTTGAAATTCCCTATTCAAACATACTAACTGAGTAGATGATATCTGTACAATTACCCTCTGGTAATTTAACATAGCTATGGAAAATGACCATTTATAGTGGATTTTCCCATTGAAAATGGTGATTTTCCATTGCTATGTTAGTTTACCAGAGGGTAGTTTTTGTTGAGAACCCCATTGTTTGGCCATGGAGGTGTGTTAAACAGTGTGTTATCAAAATTTATATACTTCTCACCAGTGGGTTTCAATCCCAGCCGAGGTCACCAAAAGGAGCGACAGCCACTGCACTGTTTGGTGGCTGGTGCCAGGCACATCACACAAGGCGTTGCCATGGCTCAGTCAGCAAGCTGCCCTTCCGAATGCCAATGGAGAAACACCTGGATGTAGTTTTACAAGCATTAGTAACATGATTGTTCTTCAAGTGTTGTTGAATCGACATCTTGTTCCTTAGACCTTTGTGATGCCTTAAACCAAATTTAAACCCTGATATACATGCCAAAAAAAACACTAAAATAGAGAACTAAGAACTAAACACATTCTGTCACTTGCGTCCTACCATGGAACAGGATGAACCTGCTCTGAGTTCGACAGAAGGCACATGCTGAGACAGCAAGAAACATCTCTTCTGGTTACATCCGATACATTGTCTTAAAGCGGCTTATAAAATCTAAATGGGATCGGAAGCAAGAAGTGAAGTCTTTCCATGTCTTTCCATGTCTTTCCAATGTAATTTGATCCATTTGATCCCATTTTCTCATCAGAATTGGATGCTCAATTTGGCAGAAAATTGGGATCCAGTGAGCTGCCCTTTTTGACCCCGTCGCGTCCGTGTTGGCGCATGTAGAAATGTAGACATCTTGTGGTCCGTTCACTGCCCTGCTGCTCCATCACCAGATTTTGGTCTTAGTACAGTATACAGTGGTTATATGTGGTTATCATCATTCTCCCCATTGAAATGGTTGGGGGGTGTGCCTCATTTTAAGACATGCCCAAATACGGTACTAAGACACCAGTTTTAAATCCCTCATTCCTGCGATCCGCTTGAAGTATTCGATGATTCCTGTAGGAGCGGGTAAAAATTTGCGTCTTTGCTCAATTTGGGGGGACCCAAGTGATGTACCGCAAAGATGTTTGACATCAACATCACAAGTACTGTAGCGGTTTGAGCAAACAGTACGAAAGATCAGTCAAGAATATATGCCATCTATATACAGTAAATGCCATTCATGTTCATTAGTTTCCTTGCTGGAAAACTGAAGCTACAGTGAACAGGAATGGCAATGGTGAACAGCATTGATATCCGTGTCCTTACATTTCTTGACCCATTTGTTGCTTTTCTACGCTATTCAGCTGAAATAGAATGGCATACCAAGGCAGCATCTTACCCTACACCCTAGTTAAACCAACACTAGCTTTTTGCCAGGGGTCTGTCCCAGCGACAGGGACTGATTTACATAAGGCAAAACACAATTTTTTTAACAGAGATCCCAAGTGATCATCAATTGATTTCTGACCTCAACGGCTAACTCTGACATTCTACATGGCACTCACCTTTCATGGTGATTTCAACCGGAGCGAAAACCGGACAGAAAACCCATCACTGAGCGCGTGAATTTCTTACAGCGACAGTGATCCCCTTGGGCCGAGGATGTGGTCACCTACCCTGCCAGGATTTGCACCATGAAGATGACCTTTCCTGTGAAGTTTTTGTCCTGTTATCACTATTGAATGGGGGGAAGAATTTGATGCATTCTGCACTCTTGAAATTGTTTCCTCATTTCTAGACTGATCCACAAGCATCCACGTTTACAGTCTCCAGTCATTTCTTCGGCATTTGGCAGAAACAATCCTCTACTCCTTTAGGACAGTTTGTTTGGCTACCAAAAAATAAGGAGAACAAAGCACTGTCCCATGGTGGGAAACCCTACTCGCAGCTGGCCATTTAGGTGACCCAATCGCAGACCCTACGGCCATCCCAACCAGCATTGGCGCGGGCATACTGCCAATTTATAGCCATGATCAAGATATAGAATAAAGAAAATAAACCATCAAATGTGGCGTTTTCCCATGAAGTTTAGACAAATTCACTTCTGACACTGTGGCTGTTGCCGCTGTTATTTTCTCTGGCACTTTCAGATCTTTACTTGCAACAAGCTACGTGCTTGCATGTCAAGCAGGACACCACACGACTAGTTCTATATCAGCTATATCACACAAGTCAGGAAAAAAGTCGAAAGGATAGAACTACATCTTTTGATGCAAGGCACTTCTGATTGTAGCGCTTATCCGCCAAGAATAAATTGACTCTGCGCTGCTTTTTGGCAAAATAACCTACCAAATTTCATTCAGTTGAAACCAGCCGTGCAGAGGCACAGCTCTCTCGACCACCGAATCTGCCCTTTCAAAGAATTGGCCCCCCAAGCTACATTGGGTGTTTTCTAATTATAGAAGAAACACGCTTAACTCTTAACACCATCTCAACGTCTGAGGGTGATGGCAAGAGTCCTGTTGCTGGTGGTTGTTGGTTGCTGCTCAAATTGCTGCAGGCAGCCCCTAGAATTGTCCACCTGTCTGTTGCGAATAGCCTCACGCCTTTGCGGTGGTCAGGTGACAACCCACAGCACGGACCTTTCTTGGCTTCAGGCCTCCGTCTTTTGACCTAGGAAACAGCTGGGTTCAAAATGGCTCAAGGGGCCAAATGATGCGCAGTGACATGAACCCTGAGACCAGCCGGGGGAGAGGTCTCTATATCAATCCTTTGGCTGATAGGAATCTAAATGTTTGTGCACATTGTGGTTGTTGTTGTCACATTGTTGCGTCAAAACGATCTCATACTAATACTGCATACTGTACACCTTGAAGGGCTAGTTTCATAGCGTTAACAGAGAAGTAGTGCCAAGGCTGAACTTATTCAGGACGAAGTGCCAAGAGCATCCAAAAGCTGTTGGACTTTCTCCTTTAATCTGGGTAAATTATATTAATGTGCTAAACTGAATAACGGCTATATCCTGGGGATTCCCCGAATCCTAACCATGATTCCAGGGCTCGGGAGCTTAATGTCTACCCTCTGGTAAACAAACATAGCTATTGAAAATGGCCATAAAAATAGTTGATTTGCCCATGAACAATGGTTATTTCCCATAGTTATGTAAACGTTTACCAGGGGGTAAATCATCACATTTCAACCGAATGAATTCGCTTCTATCATCCCGCATTGGGATGGAATTGCTGAGTCTCCCTGACGCTTACCAGGAGGAAAGCATTCAGTTGGATTGGCCTCAATGCTCAAAAACCAGAGGATCAAGTGGGTTTGTCAAAACGATGTGTACGTATGTATATTATATTTGACATATATATATATATTCTATTATGATAGATATTGTATGTTTGTATGTTTGTATGTTTGTATGTTTGTATGTTTGTATGTATGTATGTATGTATGTTTGTATGTTTGTATGTTTGTATGTTTGTATGTTTGTATGTATGTATGTATGTATGTATGTATGTATGTATGTATGTATGTATGTGTGTATGTATGTATGTATGTATGTATGTATGTATGTATGTATGTATGTATGTATGTATGTATGTATGTATGTATGTATGTATGTATGTATGTATGTATGTATGTATGTATGTATGTATGTATGTATGTATGTATGTATGTAGTATGTATGTTAATGGTATGTATGTATGTATGTATGTATGTATGTATGTATGTATGTATGTATGTATGTATGTATGTATGTATGTATGTATGTATGTATGTATGTATGTATGTATGTATGTATGTATGTATGTATGTATGTATGTATGTATGTATGTTGTATGTATGTATGTATGTATGTATGTATGTATGTATGTATGTATGTATGTATGTATGTATGTATGTATGTATGTATGTATGTATGTATGTATGTATGTATGTATGTATGTATGTATGTATGTATAGTGTATGTAGATGTATATCCCCAAATAACCAGTTCAATGAGAAAATGATGACAACTGATGATCAACCACGGGATTGCGATGGCATTGGTTTTTTCGAACTCTGGAAGCTTTGGGGGGATCAACTCCTCCAATCCCTGGCGGAAACTGATTTCTGTCGACATACTGCGGACTTCCCATATCCTCACCTATCTCTGGAATGTTCAACTATTCCTAGTGAAGTCACTTAGGCTCCAAAACCAGAAGCTTCGAAGATTTTGGGAAATCCCTGGTGGGTGGTACAAATCTACCAGTTTCCCAACCATTTATCTCCCTGTCTGGTAATATCATGTTTCAACCATGGTAACCCCGTTCGGTTCTTCCGTCGGCCTTGGTTGTCTCCTGGCCAAAGACCTCAGAGGTCACCCATCTGGCGGAGCCAACATGCGCACCAAAAGCCATTTGTACTGCTCTTCATAAGGGGAGAAAAAAAAGGGATGTGAACCAAATATCATGGGGATCTAAAATATCAAGATAGTCAAATATATATATATATATATGTATATGTATATGTATATATATGCAGCCAGCAACACCATAGTTAGGCCTAGAACGGATGTGATCAGCCAAGGTTTAGGACCTATAGGATGAAAATTGGGTAGCCCCTGGTAGCCCATTCCATTGGTGAATCGTCAGTATCTCTAAGTTATGGTAGAAATTTGATCTGATCTGGGGCTTGTCCCCATTTTCAGACAGACCCAAATATCATACTATATCATACTGTTGGTGATATATATATATATAATAATTATTATTATTATTATAATTATTATTATTATTATTATATATATTATTATATATATATCATATATATTATATATATTATATAATATATATATATATATCATGATAACCCATGGTCTTTCCCCATGGATTCTTGGTTTGTTAAAAAGTCAGTTCTTGTTGGTTGACAGTTGCTGGTGATATTAAGCCAATTGTATAACCATTATATAACCCAGCTATTCTTGGTTTATCCCCTTACCCTCCAGTAACCTAACATAGCTATGGAAAATGATCCATTCATAGATGGTTTACCAGAGGGTTACTGGGGATAAACCCACTTCTTGTTGGTTCACCCTCAGTTGTGGGTTATATCATGAGTTATATCACATTACATAACCATTATATGACCCAGATTATGATTATACATATAGATAATATCACATAGTACTATATTTATTATTATCATTATTATTACCCAGTTATGATTATATCACAATAATGATTGTTAAATAAATAAATCATTATACCCATGTTATCATCACAATATGATAATCTATGGTTATATCACATTGTTATGA
>CAMXCT020001759.1:120432-133659 GCA_947184155.2 Cladocopium goreaui | reverse complement strand
ATGTGTGCTGATCTACATCCACATGCATATCAACAACAGTTAAATTGAACTCGGAACAAAAAAAAGCCTCACCGGGTTCTTCAAAAAAAACAGCCATCCACAGGAAACCACAGAGATACCCTGCTTACCCCCGCAACCCCCAACTTCAATGTTGTGATCGGAAGTGCCGAGCATCATCAACAGAAATGGCTGTTTTTTTTGAAGGCCGCCAAACACAAACTTCAGAAGACAACATTGAATTGGGGGACGGGGGGGGCATGACCTCTGTGGTGTGGTACTTCATGGGATGGCTGTTTTTTTTGAAGAACCCGGACTCAGAAAAGACGCAATAGGATGGACCCATGGCTGCAGACAAACGCGAGAATGATGACTACACTGTGTCAGGGAAAGCATCGGGATCAGTTTGGGCGGGTGTTTGTGTGTGGGTGTGTCTGTTTGCTTGCGCGGGCGCATATGTGCTAATATGGGTTGTGCTAAGTGAATTACATGCAGCGACAGTCTTGACACCTTTTTGACCTGATTCCGCAATGTCGTTGGGTGCACTGGCTGTCGTTCTGCGTGGCAGGCGCACCACTTTGAGAGCGTGACTGCTCTATCTATCCTGCACACCTGCCATGCAACGCACATGCAACACGACATGCAACATGAGCTTTTTACCTGTAAATTTACAGTCAACGTGCAGGATTTGACGTTTGCAGCCCCAACTCCGGTCTTAGAATGGAAAGTGTAGATTTTTGCCCCCGCGGCCACTCTGCTTGGAAATTTACAGGGAAAATGCTCGTGTTGCATGTGTGTTGCATGTGTGTTGCATGTGTGTTGCATGTGTGTTGCATGTGTGTTGCATGTGCGCTGCATTGGCAGGCCCATACAAATCACCCCCGTGAAGTGGAGAAGTAGAAAACTGCGTGGCAGGCGCAAGAGTTGTAGGTGGCAGGGGCGAGACTTTGGAAGCTGAGCGCCTTGGATATTACATTGTGGCGGTGGCCCGTAGCATCCACCTTTGTGGGGTTGTCGCATATTATATAGAATAAGCTTTGACAACCATCTTGGGTAAATTTCACAAGCTGATGGTTAGCCCTTAGCATCCACCTTTATTGGGCTGTCACAGATTACAGAAGCGCATGCTTTGACAATGCGTAAATTTCAGAAGCTGATGTTGTCGCATCGATGTGTGTGTGTGTGTATGTGTGCTGATCTACATCCACATGCATATCAACAACAGTTAAACTGAACTCGGAACAAAAAAAAGCCTCACCGGGTTCTTCAAAAAAAACAGCCATCCACGGGAAACCACAGAGATACCCTGCTTACCCCCGCAACCCCCAACTTCAATGTTGTGATCGGAAGTGCCGAGCATCATCAACAGAAATGGCTGTTTTTTTTGAAGGCCGCCAAACACAAACTTCAGAAGACAACATTGAATTGGGGGACGGGGGGGGGCATGACCTCTGTGGTGTGGTACTTCATGGGATGGTTGTTTTTTTGAAGAACCCGGACTCAGAAAAGACACAATAGGATGGACCCATGGCTGCAGACAAACGCGAGAATGATGACGACACTGTGTCAGGGAAAGCATCGGGATCAGTTTGGGCGGGCGTTTGTGTGTGGGTGTGTCTGTTTGCTTGCGCGGGCGCATATGTGCTAATATGGGTTGTGCTAAGTGAAATACATGCGGCGACAGTCTTCACACCTTTTTGACCTGATTCCGCAATGTCGTTGGGTGCACTGGCTGTCGGTTCTGGCGGGCAGGCGCCACTTTGGAGAGCGTGACTGCTCTATCCTGCACACCTGCCATGCAACGCACATGCAACACATGCAACACACATGCAACACACATGCAACACACATGCAACACGACATGCAACATGAGCTTTTGACCTGTAAATTTACAGTCAACGTGCAGGATTTGACGTTTGCAGCCCCAACTCCGGTCTTAGAATGGAAAGTGTAGATTTTTGCCACCGCGACCACTTTGCTTGGAAATTTACAGGGAAAATGCTCGTGTTGCATGTGTGTTGCATGTGTGTTGCATGTGTGTTGCATGTGTGTTGCATGTGTGTTGCATGTGCGTTGCATTGGCAGGCCCATACAAATCACACCCGTGAAGTGGGGAAGTAGAAAACAGCGTGGCAGGCGCAAGAGTTGCAGGTGGCAGGGGCGAGACTTTGGAAGCTGAGCGCCTTGGATATTACATTGTGGTGGTGGCCCGTAGCATCCACCTTTGTGGGGTTGTCGCATATTATATAGAATAAGCTTTGACAACCATCTTCGGTAAATTTCACAAGCTGATGGTTAGCCCTTAGCATCCACCTTTATTGGGCTGTCACAGATTACAGAAGTGCATGCTTGGACAATGCGTAAATTTCAGAAGCTGATGTTGTCGCATCGATGTGTGTGTATGTGTGCTGATCTACATCTACATGCATATCAACAACAGTTAAAATGAACTCGGAACCCAAAAAAAACCTCACCGGGTTCTTCAAAAAAAACAGCCATCCACAGGAAACCACAGAGATACCCTGCTTACCCCCGCAACCCCCAACTTCAATGTTGTGATCGGAAGTGCCGAGCATCATCAACAGAAATGGCTGTTTTTTTGAAGGCCGCCAAACACAAAATTCAGAAGACAACATTGAATTGGGGGACGGGGGGGGCATGACCTCTGTGGTGTGGTACTTCATGGGATGGCTGTTTTTTTTGAAGAACCCGGACTCAGAAAAGACACAATAGGATGGACCCATGGCTGCAGACAAACGCGAGAATGATGACGACACTGTGTCAGGGAAAGCATCGGGATCAGTTTGGGCGGGTGTTTGTGTGTGGGTGTGTCTGTTTGCTTGCGCGGGCGCATATGTGCTAATATGGGTTGTGCTAAGTGAAATACATGCAGCGACAGTCTTGACACCTTTTTGACCTGATTCCGCAATGTCGTGGGGTGCACTGGCTGTCGTTCTGCGTGGCAGGCGCGCCACTTTGAGAGCGTGACTGCTCTATCCTGCACACCTGCCATGCAACGCACATGCAACACACATGCAACACACATGCAACACACATGCAACACGACATGCAACATGAGCTTTTTACCTGTAAATTTACAGTCAACGTGCAGGATTTGACGTTTGCAGCCCCAACTCCGGTCTTAGAATGGAAAGTGTAGATTTTTGCCCCCGCGGCCACGTTGCTTGGAAATTTACAGGGAAAATGCTCGTGTTGCATGTGTGTTGCATGTGTGTTGCATGAGTGTTGCATGTGTGTTGCATGTGCGTTGCATTGGCAGGCCCATACAAATCACACCCGTGAAGTGGGGAAGTAGAAAGCAGCGTGGCAGGCGCAAGAGTTGTAGGTGGCAGGGCGAGATTTTGGAAGCTGAGCGCCTTGGATATTACATTGTGGTGGTGGCCCGTAGCATCCACCTTTGTGGGGTTGTCGCATATTATATAGAATAAGCTTTGACAACCATCTTGGGCAACTTTCACAAGCTGATGGTTAGCCCTTAGCATCCACCTTTATTGTGCTGTCACAGATTACAGAAGCGCATGCTTTGACAATGCGTAAATTTCAGAAGCTGATGTTGTCGCATCGATGTGTGTGTGTGTATGTGTGCTGATCTACATCCACATGCATATCAACAACAGTTAAATTGAACTCGGAACAAAAAAAAGCCTCACCGACTCAGAAAAGACACAATAGGATGGACCCATGGCTGCAGACAAACGCGAGAATGATGACGACACTGTGTCAGAGAAAGCATCGGGATCAGTTTGGGCGGGTGTTTGTGTGTGGGTGGGTCTGTTTGCTTGCGCGGGCGCATATGTGCTAATATGGGTTGTGCTAAGTGAAATACATGCAGCGACAGTCTTGACACCTTTTTGACCTGATTCCGCAATGTCGTGGGGTGCACTGGCTGCCGTTCTGCGTGGCAGGCGCACCACTTTGAGAGCGTGACGGCTCTATCCTGCACACCTGCCATGCAACGCACATGCAACACACATGCAACACACATGCAACACGACATGCAACATGAGCTTTTTACCTGTAAATTTACAGTCAACGTGCAGGATTTGACGTTTGCAGCCCCAACTCCGGTCTTAGAATGGAAAGTGTAGATTTTTGCCCCCGCGGCCACGTTGCTTGGAAATTTACAGGGAAAATGCTCGTGTTGCATGTGTGTTGCATGTGTGTTGCATGTGTGTTGCATGTGTGTTGCATGTGCGTTGCATTGGCAGCCGTGAAGTGGGGAAGTAGAAAGCAGCGTGGCAGGCGCAAGAGTTGTAGGTGGCAGGTGCGAGACTTTGGAAGCTGAGCGCCTTGGATATTACATTGTCGTGGTGGCCCGTAGCATCCACCTTTGTGGGGTTGTCGCATATTATACAGAATAAGTTTTGACAACCGTCTTGGGTAAATTTCACAAGCTGATGGTTAGCCCTTAGCATCCACCTTTATTGGGCTGTCACAGATTACAAAGCGCATGCTTTGACAATGCGTAAATTTCAGAAGCTGATGTTGTCGCATCGATGTGTGTGGATGTGTGCTGATCTACATCCACATGCATATTAACAACAGTTAAAATGAACTCGGAACCAAAAAAAACTCACCGGGTTCTTCAAAAAAACAGCCATCCACAGGAAACCACAGAGATACCCTGCTTACCCCCGCAACCCCCAACTTCAATGTTGTGATCGGAAGTGCCGAGCATCATCAACAGAAATGGCTGTTTTTTTTGAAGGCCGCCAAACACAAACTTCAGAAGACAACATTGAATTGGGGGACGGGGGGTGCATGACCTCTGTGGTGTGGTACTTCATGGGATGGCTGTTTTTTTTGAAGAACCCGGACTCAGAAAAGACACAATAGGATGGACCCATGGCTGCAGACAAACGCGAGAATGATGACGACACTGTGTCAGAGAAAGCATCGGGATCAGTTTGGGCGGGTGTTGGTGTGTGGGTGTGTCTGTTTGCTTGCGCGGGCGCATATGTGCTAATATGGGTTGTGCTAAGTGAAATACATGCAGCGACAGTCTTGACACCTTTTTGACCTGATTCCGCAATGTCGTGAGGTGCACTGGCTGTCGTTCTGCGTGGCAGGCGCGCCACTTTGAGAGCGTGACTGCTCTATCCTGCACACCTGCCATGCAACGCACATGCAACACACATGCAACACACATGCAACACACATGCAACACGACATGCAACATGAGCTTTTTACCTGTAAATTTACAGTCAACGTGCAGGATTTGACGTTTGCAGCCCCAACTCCGGTCTTAGAATGGAAAGTGTAGATTTTTGCCCCCGCGGCCACTTCGCTTGGAAATTGACAAGGAAAATGCTCGTGTTGCGTGTGTGTTGCATGTGTGTTGCATGTGTGTTGCATGTGTGTTGCACGTGCGTTGCATTGGCAGCCGTGAAGTGGGGAAGTAGAAAACAGCGTGGCAGGCGCAAGAGTTGTAGGTGGCAGGGGCGAGACTTTGGAAGCTGAGCGCCTTGGATATTACATTGTCGTGGTGGCCCGTAGCATCCACCTTTGTGGGGTTGTCGCATATTATACAGAATAAGTTTTGACAACCATCTTGGGTAAATTTCACAAGCTGATGGTTAGCCCTTAGCATCCACCTTTTTTGGGCTGTCACAGATTACAGAAGTGCATGCTTTGACAACGCGTAAATTTCAGAAGCTGATGTTGTCGCATCGATGTGTGTGGATGTGTGCTGATCTACATGCACATGCATATTAACAACACTTAAAATGAACTCGGAACCAAAAAAACTCACGGACTCAGAAAAGACACAGTAGGATGGACCCATGGCTGCGGACAAACGCGAAAATGATGACGACACTGTGTCAGAGAAAGCATCGGGATCAGTTTGGGCGGATGTTTGTGTGTGGGTGTGTCTGTTTGCTTGCGCGGGCGCATATGTGCTAATATGGGTTGTGCTAAGTGAAATACATGCAGCGACAGTCTTGACACCTTTTTGACCTGATTCCGCAATGTCGTGGGGTGCACTGGCTGTCGTTCTGCGTGGCAGGCGCACCACTTTGAGAGCGTGACTGCTCTATCCTGCACACCTGCCATGCAACGCACATGCAACACACATGCAACACACATGCAACACGACATGCAACATGGGCTTTTTACCTGTAAATTTACAGTCAACGTGCAAGATTTGACGTTTGCAGCCCCAACTCCGGTCTTAGAATGGAAAGTGTAGATTTTTGCCCCCGCGGCCACGTTGCTTGGAAATTTACAGGGAAAATGCTCGTGTTGCATGTGTGTTGCATGTGTGTTGCATGTGTGTTGCATGTGCGTTGCATTGGCAGGCCCATACAAATCACACCCGTGAAGTGGGGAAGTAGAAAACAGTGTGGCAGGCGCAAGAGTTGTAGGTGGCAGGGCGAGACTTTGGAAGCTGAGCGCCTTGGATATTACATTGTGGTGGTGGCCCGTAGCATCCACCTTTGTGGGGTTGTCGCATATTATATAGAATAAGCTTTGACAACCATCTTGGGTAAATTTCACAAGCTGATGGTTAGCCCTTAGCATCCACCTTTATTGGGCTGTCACAGATTACAGAAGCGCATGCTTTGACAATGCGTAAATTTCAGAAGCTGATGTTGTCGCATCGATGTGTGTGTATGTGTGCTGATCTACATCCACATGCATATCAACAACAGTTAAACTGAACTCGGAACAAAAAAAAGCCTCACCGGGTTCTTCAAAAAAACAGCCATCCACAGGAAACCACAGAGATACCCTGCTTACCCCCGCAACCCCCAACTTCAATGTTGTGATCGGAAGTGCCGAGCATCATCAACAGAAATGGCTGTTTTTTTTGAAGGCCGCCAAACACAAACTTCAGAAGACAACATTGAATTGGGGGACGGGGGGTGCATGACCTCTGTGGTGTGGTACTTCATGGGATGGCTGTTTTTTTTGAAGAACCCGGTATCATTAATATAAAACAATGTACAGTATATATATATACAGATACACAATTAGTATATACAATAAAATGATGCATACATATAGATATAATGATATATTTTGTATAATCATATCTACATATAACGTAATATATATATATAATAATAATAGTAACAATAATACTAATAATAATAATAATAGTAATAATAATAATAATGCAAATATACAAAATACAATAAAACAATAGTAACAACAACAATAATGATGATAATGATAATAATGATAAACATAGTAGTGATCATGATATATAATAATAACAAATATGTATATATGTATATATATATACATACATACAGTGTTTGTGTACTGCTGTATTCACTCATCATGGCATGTGGTCTTTTAAATGCCAGTGCCGATAGTATGTCCTTTGTATGTCCTCGACGGGTCAGGTTGGATTGACATTGACTCTCCAGATGACCCTTATGATGAGCTGGCGCCTCAAAGTTAACAGCTGCAGCTCGTGGAAATCGGAGTCACTTTTCGGAACGGCCAACAATCTGCAGCCAGTTGCGTATTCATGTCTTTTCTCTTTGACATGACGTTTCTGATGCTTGATATTACTTGATTATGTATATAGTATATATATATATGATATACATCTTCACTACAACCGCCACACATGGCCCCCTTCAAGTGGCACTGATGAAGCCACCTCCATGGCGCTGAATCATGGCTTTTCTTGCGTGGCCATGTTCCAGCCCGGTTCCGTTGGTTGATGATCATCATCCAACTGGGACATGTTTCCAGATTGCGACCACCATGGCTAGTGTGTTAACCTTCAATTTTTGCCACTTTGCTGGTTGAATTACCAAACATGACGGGGTTTTCGTTTGCATCTCCCCAAGATGGTTGATGTCGCGATGTTGCCATCCTGGCACCTAAGAGGTTTCACGATCTAAGACGGTGGAAAAAATGGAGCTTTCCTACAATAGGATTACCCCTAAATCATCCATTTTCATGGATTTTTTTCATTATAAACCATCCAGCGATAAAGGGTAGGCCCATTGTAGGTTTTAGCCCCACATGTCACATATGTTGAAATTGGGACGCCCTGCGGGCCCCAAACGCCACAGGTCGATGTGGAAGGAGCTGGCGAAGTTCCTGGATGGTGAACATACCTTCGCAGGAGGCGAGACGCCGATAGTTGTAGTGGTGCGATAGATCCCAGAGTTTCCAAAATGAGATACTGAGGGTTGAATTCCTACACTGGAGATGTTGGCCATTTTTGGGCTGATACCCCATATAAACACACACATATATATATATATAAACCATCCTTTCAAAGTTTCAGGCTGGTCAAGAAACACATCCATTCAGGCTGAGTTTCAGAATTAGGTGGTATTTGGACCCATGGATGCGATTTGACCCTTTTTCCACATTTTTGTCCCCCGTAAACCATGGTAAAACCACATCTTTGGGACGATAGAATGAGGGTGTTTGATATTAGGGGGACGGGACAAATTCTGTTGATTACCAGTTACCATAGATAATTACTGGAAACCAATTGGGCAACTATTTAGGACAGGGTGTGGAAATCAAATCTTTCCTGGAACTATGTAGTTATATAGTCCCTTCAAGATCCTGTAGCTGGTCCATTGAATGGCAGTTCTTGGCCTTTGTTTGCTTCCTCCCCTTGAAGCGCTGTTTGTCCCCCCACAACACATCAAACAGACATCGTGTCGTGGGTTTGGTTGAGTGTGTTCATGAAGCAGGATGACAAAGCCTCCACTTCACAAAGGTCATGTACTATCCGTCCCATTTCTGGGGTAATGTTGACCCATGTTTGGGACCATTTTGGGAATATCTTTTATCCCTGGAGAATACTTACCCTCTGGTAATTTAACAGTTTGCAAACTGGAAGATGGCCATATTTAGTTCGATGAATTACCTATTGGAATGCTGATTGTCCATAGAAAACTCATTAGCAGATCGTAACTGGAGCTGAACCATGGACGTGAGAGGTCGCTACGGCATGGCGCGCGAGCTGATGCAGTCCCTCAGAGTTGGCATGGCTGGGGTTACCCCGAAATGGGCTGGGGTTCTATCAACAAACATGGGGATATGACATGACTTGACTGAAAATGGTCATTGCACCGACCAAAATGGGAATAAATAAACATGATCAATAGCGGAGAGCTTCTTTTGAGTATGTTCATTCCGTCACATGGTTTACAAAATCATTTTTCATTAAACATTTTGGCATAATATGGCATGTTAGGATTCCCCTTTTTTGGGAAACGACACAGGCACAATTGTGCGTGTTTGTCACATGACTCTGTCAGACATATTCACCTGTTTAGTGGGTCAGATATGGTCAGATCCACAATTTTTTGTTCGTAAAATCCCATTGTCGCCAGCAAATCCTTATTGATTTTTAATGGTGGGTCGTGTAGTGTAGCCTACAAGAATTCGATTCAACAACCATTCAGGGGCGTTAAAAATACAGTAGAGTGTCCAAGACAAAACGTATGAATTTGGGTCTAGTGAAGAAACGGACCGCCCCGAGATTCGTTGAATATTCGTATTCCAAGATGATCTGTTTCATTGAGATGGTTTCATGATGATGTTTCACGATGTTTCATCCCCCAAATCCTCCAAAGATGGCGGTTGAACTGAGCCTCTGGCCCCAGCAAAGGGCTCAGAAAGCGAGTAGGCATCTAGTTCCCGAGACGCCTGGTGCAGTGCCGCTTCCAAGGCGCAATCTTGCCTTTCTGGCTCCTTATTCGTCAGAGCCCAAGAGTTACTGTACTGATGCCTGGAATGACCCGTGAAGGATGCATCACACCACGACCCCTGGAGTATGCCAGACCCCGTGTGTCTGAAAACAGGGTATACCCCCCGACCAGGAAAACTGATGATATCTTGGCATCGAAACCACTGCGTTAGCCCTAAACTATCCACACTTGATCAACATGTTTGTTTAGAGTCCCCACTCCAATGCTCGAATCCTTGAACATCATTTGTACCAGTGAAAAACATCATTTGTACCAGTGAAAGATTTCTCCACATGTTTTGGTGAGATCAACCCAAACGGACGCCTTTTCAGCGCTTGTCCTCTTTGCTGCGTCTAGACTTCTATCTGAACCACCCTCATCTAGTTGGTGTTTTTTCATTCTTGTTTCATAAATTATCATTCCTAGCAAATCTTCATGGTTTCATAATGTTTCATATGTGCATATATGTGCATGGGTTAAGTTATTTCGTCATTTCCCATCCCATCAGGTCTTGAATTTTCGGGTGGTCCCGTTGCGGCCAGGCTGGGTGAAGTCTGTCCAAGTCTCAGATCTCTCGATTTAGTGCGGGGACAGATTTTCCATTGCTACGTTGACACTAGACATATCTAGACATGGCTAGACCGTTTGCAGAACCAGACATAGTTGTGGTTTTCGGTTGTTCCATTAATGTTCCATTAGTGGATTTTCATGGGCAATCCCAATATAATCCCAATATAATCCCAATGATTTCCCATTAATAGTGAGGTTTGGACCCTTGGATTTACCACAATCCCATCCCCACAGTAATGCCCACATGTCGTCATTTCTTGCTGGGCTACCATCACCAACTGACACACACCCTGCCAACTCACGTTGGGGTTGCAAGGCTACTTTCTAACCTACAGGTGTCGAACTATCCATGACTAGAAAATAAGCAATTTTAAAAAAGGCAAGGATTGAAAACCAAAAACAGTCGCGGATTGAACGCCTACTCCCCCTTTTGAGCCATGAAAAAAAAGCAACAATCCCATCTCATAATACTGGCACATGGATCTCCCATGGGGTATCATAATCCCTGACCCAGTTCAGTGATTACAAACCACCTTCTGTATATCAACTTTCCCCATGGTTTTGGTGCTGAAATCCCCATCAAACGAGCCCCATGGTTAAGGGGGCCCGTCGTTAATCGCCGCGAGGCCACATTGTGCAACTCGCCATCCAACACCGCAGGCGGAACATGGCGAGGAAACGCCACATTTGTATCAGGGAACGGATTGTATATTACCATTTCTACAAAATCATTTTTTTGGGTCTTACTATACAATCATTATAATACACATATTATATTTATGCAAACAGATTTACCATGTCTTCCCGTGGCCGCCTCGCCGCCTCTTCGTTCGCAGGCTGATTGTGTACCATCGCAAGATGTTGAAGTCGCCCGGCCACGCCGTGGACGGATCTGTGATCAGAACTGGGAACCAGATTCTAGAAATCTATATGTATGCATGTGAGATTGTAACTATGCATATATATATATACATACTGTATATATTTGCATATATTGTTAAATTGTCATAATATTTACATATTTACATATTTACATACATATTTAAATTTCAATTATGCACATGTAATTGCAATTGTAATTGTAATTGTAATTGTATGCATTAATATATATATATATATATATGTATATATGTATATATATATGGTGTCCGATAGTAGATCATTGGCAGTTGTGTCTAGGATATGCGAGGACTCAGATGATATCATACACTTCTAGTTTTTCACATGATCGATTTCTGAGCTTCATCATGGCCCGCGTTTTCTAGCCAAAGTTCATGAACTTATCAAGTGTCACGTATCAGATCAAATGCTTCTTCTTCTTCTTCTTCTGCTTCTCTTTGCCTTTTTTGTTCCTCTGAGAAGCCAGGTGCAAGCTAGCAATTTCTGTGGGTTTATCCATTTGATGGGGGATGGATACCTTAAACTTGCAATTTCAATGGAAACATTGATGATCAATCCTGGGATATGGCTTTTTTTGGGGTGTTCCGGTGATTTTCAGTTTGGAAATTGGTCCATGATTCAACCGCTGAGGCCGATCCAAACCGTCCTGTGCCAGTTGTCACCTGATGGAACTGGCGGCCCGGGGGCTCAATGGATGTGGATTTAAATGACCGTCCAGTGGGGATCTAAGAAGCAACAGTGGCAATCTTACCAACACTGGTGGGGCTGTATTAGCAACAAAAAAGGTTCACCATTATTACTTTTTCCTGTCAAGACGGCTGGAACGCTCCAACTGGAGTTAGCCATGCGAATCCTTGAGAAAGGTTCGAAATTCATGGTGCATTTGCCAGATTGCGTGGGTTTCATCCACAGATTCTGCTGGCTATGTCTAGTTTCTAGTAATGTTTATTTGGGTATGGGTCAATACCTATAGATACCATTTTTAGTGGGATGAACATCCATTTACCAGCTATTTTGATGTTCACCAGGGGTACAGGGTTTTGACCCATCCCCATTTGTTGCTGTATATCCCCAGAAGTCGACGGCTACATCTATCGTTTTTAAATAGCCATTACTTGTTTGTCATACCCCCATGTCTTGTTTCAATGATCTCCCGATGCTCTCTTGGTGACGTCCCCATTGCTGATGGTCATATCGGTAACATCACCATTTTTCACTGGTTTATTGGTGATATGATATATCTATAGTTAATGGGATTATAATCCATTTATAAATGGGATTTCCAATTATACTCCATTTATAAATGGGATTTCCATTTATAATCCATTAACTATGATAATCATTTATCTGGTGATATGATACTCCAATTTTTCGTTGGTTTTTCCAGCCTTCAAAAGCGGCCGTCTCCCAGGAGTGATTGATGCAACAGAGGCTCCGAGGGGTGGGATCTCAACGAAGCTGCTGGATCTTCACTTCCCTAAGGATCTGTCTGAAACTGGGGTGGACCATGGTATAACCATGGTATAACCATGGTATAACCATGGTATAACCATGGTACAACCATGGGATACCTGCGAAATGACCATCTTCGTACCGGAAAGTGATCAGAGTGATACCGGAAAGGGGATGGATCGGGTCTGAGATGGGGCCAGCAAATATTGGGCTACTTGGGGTCGATTTTTCCAGACCCAGATATTTTTATGGACAATCTGTGAAGATAATCTGTGGTATTCCTATATTGTGATAGCATCCAAGCTCGAGGATGGAGTTTGGGGATACATGTCCAAGCAACAGGGTATATATATATACATGAAGGGAAGAAACCAAGCAATAGTCAAGAACACGCACCCATACTTGAACCATTCCCCAAAGCAGTGAAACGATTACTCTTATAAACCCAATGACTAACGCTTGAACGCCAGTATTTTCAGGCTTGCAAAAGCCACAAAAAAACGATTTGTTATTGTCTTTGCCACATGTCCAACTGTCCACTGAGCCAGTGGCTTGCTCTCCTGTTTCTCCTGAAAACATTGCTGGTTTCGTATCCACATGGTCCAAGAGG
>CAMXCT020001759.1:92881-120332 GCA_947184155.2 Cladocopium goreaui | reverse complement strand
GGCGCAGTGTACCAAGCTTATCGAGCTCTTCAACCAAGAGCCTCTCAACGAAACCTTTGTCCTGGACACTGAGAATGATGGGAAGTGGGGAAGCCAACCTGGGGGAGACGTTTGAAACTTTTGGGACACATCCAAATTGCCAAACGGTGGTGTAGATACCTCAGATTGCATCAAGAACCTGGTGGGAAACAGTGAATGCAAGTCTACGCCAGACACTTGGGAACAGGAACAACCTGAATTCCCGCGCGCCATGTACATTCAGGCACTTCTCGTTTAGGATGTCAATGTGGCAGGGTTTGACCTCGCCTCAAATGTTTTGACCAGGTCAATCTACGTGCGTCTGGGCAACCCAGACACCTTCTCGGATCACGTCAAACGCATCTCGGCAAGATGGCGCTTGCGAAAACACCGGGGATTCTTAAGAATAGAGGTGGGCCATTACATCATGAAGACCGGGAATCCAGAGAATTTCCCTAAGATGCCTGGATTTCTTGAAGAAGATGCTTTATTTTGCCGTTCGTTGCTCCAGCATTTTGGGAAACAAATTAATTATAATCTTTTCGTATGTTGTCGGGGCCCTGTTGAAACCACATCCAAGCCTGCTGGTGGCCGCTCCTTGTTTTCAAGTTCAGTTGCTCCAAGCCTGTCCGTTGACTTTGGCTGCAGCTCTACAATTTCTCAGACATTCAGCGGGTTCCACCAACGGACCCCAGACATCCATCAACATGTTTTGTTTTAGGAGCAGGACATCCTAGATTTTGATTTTGAACTGTGAATATTTCAAAACACATTTTATTTGAAACCATTTGCCTGCACGAATTCATCGGTGGTTTGATTTGGGGCATGCCATACCGCAGGTCCGGTTGTTTTTTTTGCTCAGGTATCTATGCTATGGCAAATTCTGCTGAAGCAAAACAGGACGGGGCTGAGACACGGGGCGATGATGGGATGTAAACGTTTGACACCACGGATGACCCCACATAAATGAGGCATGAATGTCATGAGTCATGAGGCATAATCCCTTCCCCTCAAATTAACATATCTCACTTTACTGTTTTGTTTCCATGGCACAAGAATGGAATGACGATCTATGACGATCTCAATTGACTTGGCTTGAACCAAAGCAATTTTGCCCCCAAACATCCTCCATTTATCTGTGATACTCTCTGGTATTCAAACATGCCACTGGAAAATACCCAAATTCTTGGATTATTTTCTCATGCAAGTTAATGCCTATTTTCCCAGCTAGCCTGCTTTGGTATCCATATTTCTGGATGGTTTCACATCCGTTTTTTGCTGCTTGGAAGTCCGACTTCTGTCGCTGCGTGAGAGGCCTTACCCGGCCTCTCCCAAGCCTAAGATGTGTGGGAGCCAAATTCTGGACCCGTGGGCCCTGAAGCGTTGGGGTTTCATCAGATATAGATGGGGCACGGATCAAAATTTTAAACCCAGCAAACTGCAGATTTTGAGAGTATATCTATAGTACTAGCAATACCAAATATCTTACAGTTCAATTATTGCCATATATGCTGGCTGCTGTACTGAATTTTGACCTTTAGCCAGCCGGGGTCACCAGTTTGGGGAAGCATTCTGATGGCGAAAATCCACCGAGTTGGTGTTGGTTCAGCTTTGCCATGCTGGGGTACTTTCACACGGTGAGGGTCCGCAACCCCCTGAAACGTAGGGGGCCTAAGTGCCAGTTTGCACTCATGGAAAAGATATGAAAAGAGATCAGGCAGATCCCCAAAAGATGTGCAGATGGCCCAGGAACAGCTCGAGTGAGCTATGATGCCGCTTATGAGTGCATCAAAGACTTTGGGAACCCTGAAATCGGGTTTGTTCCAGTAGGAGAAACTGCTGATTGATCTGGCCTCCAAATTTTGGCGAGACCCACGTGGTAAACGGCCATTTTGGTACGCAAAAAAACCTACCCTCTGGTAAACTAACATAGCTATGGAAAATCACCATTTTTAATGGGAAAATCCACTATAAATGGTCATTTTCAATAGCTATGTAACAAATTACCAGAGGGTACACATCGGCTACTTATTGACATCTCAACATCTCTGGAGAGATTCTCGGGATGTGCAAACGTTCCAGGATTCGACGAAGCGTATTCCTATGTTTGGTGCGACAGGTAGACATCTTATGACTGGTCACATGTCATGACGTTCCCAGATTCGTTGCTTCTCCGTCCTCTACATTTGCTTTGGAAGTTGACCCAAGTGGTTGTTCAAGCTCCCCCATCTTGTCCTTCATTGAGTACGGATTTGCATGAAACTTCCATGCGTTGTACGACTCCTCATTCACCCCAAGTTGAATACTGTATCTTCATGTACCTTCCCATTTCCTCCATGATTGCTTTGAAGCTTCCAGTTTCGAATTATCATTCCATTCCCTGTGTCAGAAACCTATAGGTACGGGATGGTATGGGCCATTTGTGGCTAGACGTTTGATGACACCGGAAGGGTATATCCCAATTATTCTCCCAATTTTATTTTCCCAAGTATCCCAAATATCCCAAGTATCATCCCATGGTTGTCCCCAACCTTGGATGGGTAGTTTAATCCTTCAGGTCGCGTGAAGCCAGCGAAGCCTGGGATTCGCAGCCTTTAGGAAGCGTACAGACTGGACGTGGGGACCGCCGAGCTCGCCAGTGTGGTGGCTGGAAAAGCCAACAGCTGGGCCTGGAAGTAGTTCAATCTTTTGCTATAAATTGGGATATTATATGCAGTACTGTATATATATAATTATATATAATGATATATATAAATCTACATATGGATGGTATGTGTATATATACATATCATTGTGAATATATATATATATATATGGAAATTCTTTACACTGTTATATATGCTAACTAGCCAGCTATATATGACCAATATTAGTTTTTTTTTGCAAAACCCTCAAAACTGAACTAGGCCACAGCCACCATCTAAGCTTCAATGCTCTAGGAAAACCACGGATAGATATTCAGCGGCTTTTGACATCTTCCCGCATCAAAATGGAGAACATGATATAAATAGCTTAACACTCAAGCAATGAACTACACTTCACCAGTCCATTTAGGTAGTCCCTTTCTTGGGTAATTAGTGACCCCAGAGGTGTTGGCAAATTCTATACGGAAACTGCAGATGGTACGGTTTTTTCCGCCGATTCAACACTGGGACTTCTCATCCAGCCAAGCTTTGGGAACCCAATTGAAACCATTCTTTTTGGCGCCTGGGTTTGAATAGCCTCGAACAGGAAAGGGTATGATCCAGTATGATTTCTTTTCGAGGTTTACCACATGATAGCCAGTGAAACAAAACGACAATACCAAGATCCCCAAACAAGGACGATCCTCGGCCCCAAGAGCCTGGGGCATGGGTTCTGCAGGTCTGTCCCAGTGAGAGCTCGCACAAAGGCTTGCGATTTCGTCTCACCGAAGCGTAACCGAAACATGGCATTCAAGAAGACAGGATGGATCCCCAAGATATTCTAGATATTTCATAATATTTCTAGATTCTTGATCCCGGACTCCCTCAAACTGGTCAACTATTTGCAGAAAAAGGAACCTGTTCAGCCCGGGGCCCCTGATTGTTGGGACACATTTGCAGCAAGCCTCTCTTACATGTACAAGCACCCCCTGTTCCATGGCCAGAAATCTGTCAATAATCAGATGCAACGGTTCAACATACACCGACCCAGCAAGATATCAATTTGGCCAGCGACACCAGTTCTCGGCACCCCGACAAACCCGACCTGCCATTTGTTGCAAAGTGGCAAGTCGGACCAGTCGGACCACCCTCGTGTCCGCTCGAGCGGAGCGGTTTATTTGCGGACTGCAAATTAGCACGTGCGTAAGTAGTATTCGGCACATCAGACGCTTATAATTTTTGGACCGTCCAAAAAGTTGCTGCCCTGCCGTTTCGGTGGTGATTGAAGGATGATTTGGATGGAGTGGCACCACCCAATTTCGCCCAAACTAGCAATTTTGAATGGTCAATTATTCCCTCACACTTACTGCACATTGGTGCCCTGTCATAGAGTTATACTTCTTGAGAAGAGCGGAGATTGATGTTTAAAGAAATTGTTTTAATCTGGTCGGGGAAACCAATGGACTTTGAGTACCTCTCGTTTATGGACATAATATGTATACACATACACCCATATATACGTCACCCGTATATATTTATACTGTACACATACACACATCTATCTATATACACATGTGTCTACGTATGCATGTTTAAGTTGTATATGTGTGTATATATGTATACATATATGTGTATATATATGTATATGTATATGTATATATATATATGTATATATATACATATGTATATAATTGTATAATATATATATATATACACATATGTATACATACTTATCTATACACACATATATATACACACTTACATACATGTATGCATTATACATGTATGTATATATATATCTGCATAGTCATACAGACGTGATATATAAAAATACATAATATATGAGCTACCGCAAAAACTCCGGCAATAGGAAACATGCAAGGGATGGTTTCAGACATTGTGCAAGCATGATGCGAGCGATCGGACCTTCCCAGATAACAGGTTATGTCATACCTGTGCACATACATCAATTTCTTTTAAGCGATACTCCCTAAATTTGCCAATACATCATTTCTGTAAAAACGTCTGGTAAGTGATAGGGCCTTCCCAAATTTGTTGGTGTCCTTTTCATGAACCTGTAGTTTAAGAGATTGCTCATACACATATAATCATATATAATGTATGTTTATTATATAATAATATATAATATCATGTACACATACTCTTCTGACGTACTATATATAAATGGGGTAGGACCCTTTGTGGAGCCAGAGAGATGTGCTGATTTTCCGACAGCTGGTTACAGATTTGTTGCTAGGTTCTCTACAACATTTCACCGGATGGGCAGCAAATGCCCATTCTTGTAGGTGATCTCGAAAACATCATCAGTGTTCATCAGTTCTTTCATCCTCTCCCTTTTCTTGGCTCAAGTCTGCCTGTGATTCTTTTTGCATGTTTGATTCATGAGGGATCATGTTCTCAGTCGACTTTCTGATTTCTTTCATTCTTTTCAGTCAACTCACCCATCCACAAAGTATCCAGACCTCCCTCCTGTTCTTACCAGTTTCAGGTTGTGATCAATGAGCAGCAATCCACACAGATAACAGTGAAATGCACTGAGATCCAACTCAAAATCAGTTTATCACTAAAAGAAACTGTCTATCCGTTCTGAGAAAGTCAAAAACGGTATACCTTTGACATCTTTTGACCATTACCATTGAACATGACTATGCTACTTTATACCTTTACATACATTTGGGTATGAGTCAAAACCTTGGTACCCTAGTGAACCCCAAATAACTGTTAAATGGATGTTCATCCCCCCAAATATAGCAAGATTGGTTTTGATACATCCACATTTACTGTGGGGAAATATTCATTATTCCGTGCAATTTCCGTGCACCTCCAACGTGCCGTTTGCTTCCCGTCTCGACGCTGCCGTCGGCCACCGTGATGCAGGTAGGACAACCTTTTTGTCGGTAAATCGAATAAAAAGAAGAGGTATGGGATAGTGTGGAGCAGTGGAGCACTGTATGGGATAATTATATACACATGATATATATATGTATAATATAATATGATATATATAATATAACATAAATAACTATATATATATACATATATATATAATATACTATTATATACTATATATACATAATTATGGAATAGGATGAAGAAATTATATACAGTGGAAATCAATATGAACACATCCGGGGTTGGGATTTAGTATTGGGTATGACCTAGTCTTGTTTGGGATGAGGTAACATGATTCCCAAACGGTTGGTTCATGGCACGGTTGGGTTTGTCGCATTATTCCGACTCGCCAGACCAGATTTCGATTGGCTGAAACTCATGGTTTTGGGGATCCAAACTTCAAGAAACCCCACAGATCCTTTAAGCCATGTGGTGCGCCGGATGTCGATGTCTGTAGACTGTGTAGACCCCCTCAACTGCAATGGTATCAATCCAGAGTAGTCAGCTCAAGATTGAGATGTGGCAACCAATGGATCAATGAGGCCCGGCAATGTCATTTGTTGGTGAATGTTGCCGAAGTTCCACTCAACTTGGTCAGTTCTATCGAAATGTTCTGCTTGTTGGTTGCTGTTGGTGTCCAATTTTGGGACCTCAGTGGCACAGATGGATTGCCCAGGAGCCTTTGGGTGAAACGGCTGGAAGCCAGCTGCTGGGCTCGGAGGATTTCACCTTGGCTGTTTCTAAGGGATTGAAAGCCATGGAAATTCTCTGGAACCATCAGAATTTCATGGGTAAAGTCGGTAAAGTAATGTTTATGACAATTTACCCATGTAATTTCATTTTACCCATGTAATTGAACCCATGTTGATGAACACCCAAGTAATTACGCTACCCAAGGCCACCCGCGAGTTTGGTCTTCGCCATCCAATCTTTGGGGTAAAGAATCAGGGAGCCGATGCAACTGACAAAACCATGCTGTGTTGACAGCTGGGGGTCGTGGGGAACTATGCAAACCAAGCATCTCCAGATTGACAGTTGAGGCAAACCAATGCAAAACATACCTTTGTCGTTTTTTGGGAGTTTCCATCATAGTCAGAGGTCTGCAATGTTGGACATTTTTCTGTTGGAGATGGTGTTTTTTGGTCCTTGTTAAGTTCTACGGGGTCGGGTAGGTAAGCGATGGACATGATTTCCCAAGTCTTAACCACTGGGGCTACAGGTGTCAACTGAAGACCCCAATGTTTATGAACCACCCAACAAACAGTGGTGATTTGAATGATGTGACCACCAGAAATGGCAATACAGAACTGTGCAGGATATTTTCCGGGATTTTGGGTGGGGGCCAGCATTGGGGAACGGGGTGTTTACTACTACAGTACATAAACGGTTTAAAGATAACATGACAACCGAACCAATGCTCCTTGGTACTGATACTGAACTTTTGACTGATGCCCACAAGGATAGTTTCCCATTTTGGATTGGGATTAGTCAGATTTTTAAGGCCATGAAATATGATTTAGATTGATTTATATACTCTCCCCTAAAAGTAGATGGCTCAGAATCTTGAGTTGCGCCATCTATGTCAAAAAAAAAAATGGGGGATAGATGGCTCAACTCCCTTTAAAACAGGTCAGTTGAGCCATCTATGTCCCTAAAAATGACATTTTTTGCAATCTTCTGCGCTGGTTTCTCCCCATAATTTTTTCTCAACATCAAGTTGCTTTTTTGGGACATAGATGGCGCAACTCCCGGAGTTGCGCCATCTATGTGGGCATTCCCAGCCTGATTTTGGCGAAATGACGGAAGTTGTTTTGAGCCAGCAAAGGTCGAGACGCTTTAAAACCCAATTTTAACAAGTGACCTGAGGAACCGTTTTGGCCGTCAAGAAACGGTTCCTCAGGTCACTTGTTAAAATTGGGTTTTAAAGCGTCTTGACCTTTGCTGGCAAAATGACGGAAGTTGCGCCATCTATGTCCCAAAAAGGACAACTCTGATGTCTTTCCTGGTGGTTTTGCCTCCTGTCCTGGGACAACTCTGATGTCTTTCCTGGTGGTTTTGCCTTCTGTCTTGGGATAACTCTGATCGATGTGGCATATTTTGGTTGGGTTGGTTGATGGGCGTCGGGAGATATGAGGGAGTTGCGCCATCTATGTGGGCATTCCCAGCCTGATTTTGGCGAATGAGTGGGAGTTGCGCCATCTACGTCCCAAAAAGGCAGCTTGATGTTGAGAAAAAAATGGGGGGAAACCAGCGCAGTGCCAATTTTCCACTTGGGTTCGCCCCGGAAAGCGGACCCCACCAAGTGTCAAGTTTGCTTTGGGAAACCCAGGAAAAAGCTCTTTTCGGGGGACTTGGTGGGGCCCGTTTTCCGGGGCCAAGCAAAGTGGCAAATTGCCAGAGCGCAGAAGATGGCAAAACATAGGTCATTTTTATTTAGGGACATAGATGGCGCAACTCATTTTTGAACGCATCGAAAAAGATATTTCTGGCGTTTGAATGGGATTTAAGGGACATAGATGGCGCAACTCAGTTTCCAGGTATTGCAATGCAATTGTACATGTCTTTTTCAATATTTGTTTGTCAACAGATGTTGAAAAATGAGATTTCTAGCCATAAAATTCTGTCCACAATCAGTTTAAACACATTCAGTGGTTCATTTTCAAGGTATTGCAATGGATTTTTTTTCGAAGATTTGAATGCAATTTAAGGGACATAGATGGCGCAACTCATTTTTGAACCCATCGAAAAAGAAATTTCTGGCGTTTGAATGGGATTTAAGGGACATAGATGGCGCAACTCATTTTCAAGGTATTGCATTGCAATTTATTTTTTTCAATATTTTTTGTCAAAACATGTTGAAAAATGAGATTTCTAGCCATAAAATTCTGTCCACAATCAGTTTAAACACATTCAGTGGTTCATTTTCAAGGTATTGCAATGGATTTTTTCGAAGATTTGAATGCGATTTAAGGGACATAGATGGCGCAACTCATTTTTAGGAAAAAAAATCTAGGGGAATTATTTATATATATATATATAATATTTACAATACAAACATGTGTAATCTTGAGTATAAACAAACAAAAATGATCGGACATGTAGTACAATTAGTTAAGAATATATACCCTTATGTCCATCTACTGGAGTGGCAGTTGCGCCATCTGCCTTTTCATTTTAAAGTAGGGCATTGTTTTCTTCAATTGGCGGACCTCGTTTTATGTTCCAGCTAAAATAGCGCCATATTCTTTCTCACCCCGCGGTGCCATCTTATGGGTATTTTGGTTTTGGAGTTGCGCCATCTACTTTTAGGGGGGTGTAAATGAATTTCGCACATTTGATACATGGATGTTTTTGCATTTTTTTTGCAATGTTTGTACCCATCGTCATTGGATCATTTTCACATGACTCAGCCATGGGAATTCCCACGGACTCCCGGACTCTCCGAGCAAGGTTGGCGGCTGAGGGGCAACAAGCACTGCAAGACCTGCTGCAGAGTATCAAGGCGACCCATAAATCAATGATGGTTGAGGGGGAAGCATCCCATAAAATGGGAGCTACAGTACTACATATAATAAAGATATATATATATATATTTCCATACTATTACATACATAATATATATATATATATACATGGTTTGGGACTTACTACCAATTTCCTAATAATTCCTGAGATCTTTGGCATACCCTGCCAGAAAAACACATGGAAGTGGAACATGATGCCTCCCCCCGGAAGCCGATTTTGCCAACTCCGATACGGTCATTGCTGCCACAAGACCCATGGTGACCCCCAAGGCTCAAAGTGCAGCCATCCACTCTGACGTTGCGGCCGTGCGCAGGGAGTCCTGTTGACCATGGCAATCACAAGTCCCAAGTTTCATGAGTGTCGAAAGCTGCCGGGTCAGCTCCCTACTAACAATCACCGCAAAGGTAGGTGAGTTATACATAGTTATACGATATATATATATATATGGATTATAATATATGGTCATATCATATCATATATCACATATCATATATCCTATATCGTATATCGTATATCGTATATCGTGTATCGTATATCGTATATCGTATATCATATCATATCATACAGTAAGTCACCGTTTTTGTACGTCGTTGGCTGTCTGTTGGCTCAAAGATTGCTGAACGGATGGTCACCCCCGCTGGATTTCCAGGTTTGGGTTGTCTGGGTCTCTTGGAGAGAACCAGTTCTTGTATGCCATTTGATGCTGGTAAAACACATAGTTTCTATCGTTTTCTGCTGAAGTAGCTGCCCAGTTTTGTTGCCTTAGCTCCAACATCCGATGCATCCAATTGATGGATATTTTCCAACAAAGAATCGATGACGGTAATCATATTTAATCCTCTGGTAATTTAACATAGCTATTGAAATTCACAATTTTTTATGGGAAAATCCACTATTAATGGTGATTTTCAATAGCTATGTTAAATTACGAGAGGGTAATCCTCATCATTTGCTGGTTAATTACCCAGCACTAAAGCTACGTAAAGAAATATATGGAAACTCCACTAGAACTGTCGGTCATTTCCGAAACCCATGGGATTGCCGTGTTAGTTTACTGGAGGGAAATAAACCATTTTGGTTGCTTCGAGTTCCATATTCTATCCTCTATGAGTATGGATCAAACCTGTGAAATAAGGCTAAAATAAACCATTCTATCCCAGTTGTAACCCCTAAAAATCATAATTTACATTGTACATCATCATTCGCAAGCTGCTAAAGTCTCCATTTTCCTACGGATCTCCATAGGGTAAAGCCAGACAGCATCGCATCTTAGGCCGGCACTACACAGCTGCATCACAGGCAGTGTCTAAGGCGCTGGTACGGAGCAAGGACGGGGAAAGCCTGGAAACACATGTGCGAACCATCAATTAATTAACATGATGCCTTACATAACCATGTGGGAAAAAATAATGATTTAACCATCAAACATAGGGATTTACTGTAATCCTTCAAGACCATCAAAACTGGGGAGTTCACAATCAAAAACTGGTTCACCATCAAAAATGATGCTTGGCATCCGCAACATCTAGGATTTAACCACGGAAATTGTGGGTTTAATGGTTAAACATGATGGTTTCTTCAGTCAAGACTGGGATGGGACCTTTCCAAAAGAGATTTTTTGCTATTGAACATGGTCAGGTTTTGAGTTTTGGATTAGATTTTGGGGTAATATCCTCTAACAATGGTGGGTATGGTGGCCCCCCTTTGACACCTGGGTTTCTTACCGACCAGCAGATCCGTTTGCGTCCTTAGTTGCCAACGGCATGCTCGAGGGTTTTGAGTAGATCGACATTGACTTGCGAGATTCTTGAGATGCTTGACGGTACAGTACCAACTAGGACTAGGATGATTAACTCGGTAAGATTCTTAAAGTAACTGCCATATTTCACATGATATATTATATTCCTGTCATATTCATATTCTATCCAATGGTTGGCAGAGAGCTAAGGGAGCTAGGAGTATACAGTATTCATGTTCTTTATTAGCCATGGGGAGGCAGTTGGAGCTACGAATAGAGTTTCCCAACCACATTGATGTGATTCATTCCCATTGTATTTTAATTACACTTCCCAGTATATCCCTATTATATCCCATGATATATCCCTATTATAGATGGTCAAAAACTTTATCCCTAGTATATCATGATATATCCCTATGTTAATTACAGTTCCCATTGATGTGATATCATCCCTATTGGCCATGAAGTTTTTGACCATCTCAGGTCCCATTGCCTTGGCATCGCAGCATCGCAGGTCCGCTTCGAAGCCTTGTGTACGCCGAAGGTCCGCATCGGTGGATGGCGGGACCTGGGGACCCTGGGGACCTGAAGATCTTTTGGGAAAACCACAGGAGAATCCCGAGGGTACCATGGTTTATCATTAATGGGATTGTGGTTAATATGGTTAATTACCATTAATATGGTTAATATGGTTTAATAGGTATTGTAATGGGAGAAGCGTTTTTTATCTTAATGGATAAGCAAACCATCCGGCTTATTCACCATGGTTCATTTCATCATTTTCCCTATGATTTAATGGTCATTTGGGGGCTTATCCTTCATTTACCAGTGCTACCATCAGACAATGAAAATGGCCAGCTGGGAAATCCACGAACATTTAATGGGCGTTTAAATCGGAAAAACATCGAAGGTGCGGGATTTTTCATTGCCATGTTTGATTACCAGATGTTGAAAACCAAAATCCATCGGTTTATCAAACGGTCATCGACGAGTATTTCATGGCCGACTTGCGGGGTGATTTTTCCGCCATTTTCTGATGCACCCATCGATGCACCCATTGCAACGGGGGGCATTGCTAGTGGTGGGATGCAACCCAGGCACTGGGATTTCACCAAAAAACTTTTTTTTTTTGCAACATGGGAATTGTTCAGCCGTCATTATGTTGCTTTACATATAGAAGTGGGACACATATATATATATATACATATAATTATATATATATGTTTCACCTGAAAAAAAATGACTTCAAATTGGTTGGATCTTCATACTTCCAGGATGATCTCCAAGGTCGGTGATGCTGACGGTATCTCAGATCATGTCCCAAAGAAAAAATCCCATACTTATGTATAGCAACCCTCCGAAAGATAGACAAGTAAATCTTGCCACTAAAATATATAGTGAATAATTGCTTGTCTATCCTTTTGGAGGCTACTATACAATATTTCAATATATTTCATATTTCTCCAAACCCACACAAATCCCCTTTTGAGATATACATGCAACGTCCCCACCATACTACTGGTCTGACCAAGTACATGTATTCAGGCTAGTGCATTTGTGATATGTATGTGTATATATATATATACATATATATATATAATCCACTCAGTCATATGGACGATGGGACACTTTACATGACCCCCCCCTGTATTTATTGGTTAAAAACCAGCATGTGTCCTGTAGATTTAGTAGATTTTCCAAACACACAATGCACATGTTTGCTGGTAAAATCACCCCTATGGACGATGGGACACTTTAGATGAATCCAAATTTCTTATTTGCGTGTGAAATTAGCCATGAATCCCATCATTTATCACATGTCCATTGATCAAATCATCATTTTCCTATGGCCTTCCTCTAAATTCCTATGATTTTCCTATGGTTTTGATATGGATTTTCCCCATGTTCTGGAAGATTCCCATCCGAAATCTTGCCAGTCCCGAGAGAACTCCAAAAGCCTGGCGGGGCGCACTGTGGGTCCCCTTGGCAAAAAAAAATGGTGGGGTTTTGGATTGGTGTTTTTTAAATAATGGTTGAACCCATCCAACATGGTTAATGTTAATGGTTCATGGTTAATGGATGGTTAATTGCTCATGGATTTTTTTTTAATGGTTTTTGATGGTGTTTAATGGTTGAATACTAAAAACATCGATAAATGGATGTTTTAAGTTGGATCAAAAGACTAAGAAATGTGGAGAATAACACCGGAAAGGTGCAAGTGTTTGAACGGAAGAAGGGGTTTTGGGAATGTTTTAAAGCCAACATGTGACCAGGTGTCCTTACCAACAGCGAGTAGGATTGAAGCAACGGAAATGGTTTTGAGCGCCTTGTATGGGGATTATGTCAGCAAAAACGACTGGGGTTCAAACCAAAGAATTGGGTATGAGTCGAGTCAAAAAAATAATGGGTCCAAGGTCAAAGGAGCAACCAAATCAGGCATCTCATTTTTGTGTAGAACTGCACCAGACCCATTTCAGTACTCGAAGTGGATTGTCTAAGTAACACATGGATCTTTGACTGGGCCATATGGGATTTCACCTGGAGACGTTGGTACTGGCATGGAAAGATCCTGAATGTGAACCCCTGGGTAAACTTTTTGTTTGTCCCCCGAAGCCCGACGCCGGATCAAGCTTAACAAATGTGGCACTTGTTGTCCAAGTTCTTTTCCCTTAAAACTCATCAATTGCAGGGTGTACTTCCAGGCTTCTTAGGTGACCCATCCAAGCCAGAAAAAAAATCTGGTCGCAAGTTCCAAGAACTGCTGGAGAAATCAGCAGGAAGGACCTGAAAAAAATGGAACCTTCACCCTTTGAACGTTGGATTGTCTGAAAATAGGCTACCCTGAAATCATGAACTCCATTGATGAAGAATCATTTTCCTTATTTAAACCATATTTTAACCACATTTAACCATCATTTAAACCATCATTTTCCATTTTTCCTTAGGCTACCCAGAAATTTTGAAGAACCACCATTTTTAAGACATACCCATGATGGTTTTCCTCAAGGACATCCGCCCTCGGTGACTTCCCAAGGAGACTCCTGAGCATCCCAAAGTGAGGGCAAGGGCCAGGCGACAAAAAGGAGTCAACTCGACAGAAGCTGGTAAGGGTGGATTTCAATCGGGTAAATATAGTTATATATATATATATATGTTATATGTATATACGTATATATATATATGTATATATATATATATATTGTAATGGGATAAATACATACCATTGTCATCATTGTCTTGCACATTGCACCTACGCATTTCCCAAAATTCTTAGAGGTAGCTCTGCAAATTGGGGAGTTTCCTGTCGGCCGTTGACTGGATTGTCCAAGTTAACCATACCATCTTTCTGGTGCTCCGGCTCGAGGCGAATCCAGGTGCGAAGTAGGGGAGAGACTTCCACCTTTGCTGGTTTCCCAGTGAAGATGTATCAGTGTGACAGTCTCCATCAATCTATTCTTCTGGAGATAAAACCTGACATATAGCAGCTATAGCAATGTTTGTAAGTATGTACGCGCACATGCCTGAAATCTTTCCTCTCCCCCCTCTCTTTGTGCACAAAGATCAAAGGCCCCCCTCTCTCTCTCTCGTTTTGTGGATACAATGATATGAAATGATATGAACACACAAAGAGCCACCTATCTAGGGTGTATGTATGTATATGTATATATATATGATATGGATGAATTATATCTCTCCAAAAATGGTATTTTCGGGGTAAATCATTCTAATTCACCTACGTATAATATATATATAATATACATATATATATAATATATATACATACATACAAACATACATACATACATACATACATACATACATACACAGTTACACACATACAGATAGACATTTCAACATCTCCAAGTTTTCTGAGTCCAACTGCCGCACCTGGCGCCAGGTGCGCTAGATCAGTGGAAATCCCATGGGGAAACCCTAGGAAAATCATCTAGAAATGGTGAGTGAACACCACATTTGTGGTAGTCTTTTGTGGACAACAAATCCAACCAACAAATCAGCATAAAAGTGGAAAACACGTGTTTTTGTTTTCAAACCATGAGAGAAAACCATGTTTCAGTGTATCTAAAAACAAGTCAAAATGGCTTTGTCTGAAAATGGGCTACCCCAAATCCAGTTATATCGAAAAGCCATTGGGAGGTTCACCACTACATATTTTCAGACACCCCCAATGAAATATATCAAGTTGGTTAGATCCACTAAAATATCCCCAGTAATCAGCAATGAGGTGCACCAAAAATAAACCGCCCCAATATTGGAGGTTTATGGCATTGGGTTTACCTCATTCATATCCCAAGTTGGTTAGTTATATCATCTTATATCCCATGAATATCACCATTCACTCACCATGTTGGTTGGATACATCCCCCATAAAACCACCATAAAATCAACAACATATCAAACTATCCCAAGGAAACTTGCAATTCCAAAATTTTGATATGATAAACCCACGGTTTATATGTGGCATATGGAATTCCATTCTGATACCCTCTGGTAAACTAACAGTTTGCTATTGAACATGGCCATAGAAATAGTGGATTTTCCCATTAAAACATGGTGGATCTTTCCAGTTCGCTATGTAACAAATTACCAGAGGGTAACCATCATATATCCCATAAAATCCCATTAAAATCCCATTAAAATCCCATTAAAATCCAATTAAAATCCCATTAAAATCCCATAAAATCCCATTAAAATCCCATAAAATCCCATTAAAATCCCATCCATAAAATCCCATTAAAATCCCATTAAAATCCCATTAAAATCCCATTAAAATCCCATTAAAATCCCATCCATAAAATCCCATTAAAATCCCATTAAAATCCCATAAAAATCCCATAAAAATCCCATAAAAATCCCATAAAAATCCCATAAAAATCCCATAAAATCCCATTAAAATCCCATTAAAATCCCATTAAAATCCCATTAAAATCCCATTAAAATCCCATTAAAATCCCATTAAAATCCCATTAAAATCCCATTAAAATCCCATAAAAATCCCCCAAAAATCCCATAAAATCCCATTAAAATCCCATTAAAATCCCATTAAAATCCCATTAAAATCCCATAAAATCCCATAAAAATCCCATAAAATCCCATAAAAATCCCATAAAATCCCATTAAAATCCCATTAAAATCCCATTAAAATCCCATTAACATCCCATTAAAATTCCATAAAATCCCATTAAAATCCCATTAAAACGGATATACAGTGGCTCGCTTCCAGGGCCATGACTCCATGACCCTCATCCAGTGGCCGGGTCTGTTCGACTCACGGGACTCCGGGACTCCCGGCGCTCTGCGGTCGAACTAGAAGCAATAGGCAAGCTGAAGAGTTAATCAGGGGGGAAATAGATGATATATCTATATATATATAATATATCATAATTATATATATATATAAAAGTTCATGATATATCTAACTATGAAAAAGGATGATCTAACCATTGAAAATGAGGACTTGGCCGTTCAAAATGCTTGAGCCGCCAATGCCCAGTGAGCCTGGCCCCGCAACTACGCCATGGTGAGGGTTGATTCTGTACCATCTATGGTATGGTTGAAATGAACCACAAATGCCAATCATGGGGATGAATCGCAACTTTCTGGTTTCGTGGCCAAATTGGTGGTTGTATTCATTCAGTACATGTCTTTTGTGACTGAGATAAACATCCGCAACTTGCTGCTTCGTGGTTGCATTTGCACACATATACATCTCTTTTTGATGCGTATCATCATCATATGTAATTTATAGGTACGTGTATATATATATATACATACATAGTTTTTTTTTTCATACATCAACACACACACACAGACATAGCCTATGTAATGCATTGTGTATGTATGTATATATATATACATTGCATATCTTATTGATCAATACATGTGTATATATATATATATACACATAAAATATCACACACACACATATATGTATACATAATATGACACATATACAGATACATGCATATACATATACGTATACGTATACGTATACGTATACGTATATGTATATGTATCATATATATCCTCTATCCTGTAGATACCCTCATGGTTTAATGTGCATATTTAGTTGTGAATATATTTATCCACGTGAGACGATGGGAATTCACCGCAGGAGAACCTGGCAGAGTCCAAGGAAGCCCAGGCAGGGGCAGGGCCCGAATGTCAAGGGGATTTGACTGGGCAAAATGGAGAGTTTACCATGTAGACTGTGGATTACACTATGGAAAATGGGGAGTTTACTCTGGAAACTGTGGATTTTACCATGAAAAATTAGGAGCAACGAAGAAGATATTGCTTTGGATCACAGAGATTTCACCGGCAAAGAGGGGGAGCATGACAAACCCACATGTGCCATGGTCAAAGCCAGGTTTTTCGGGGTCATTAATCCCCTAATAGAAATTAACGATGGCCATTCTGAGGATTTCCATGATCCATATACCATGTCTCGAGCACGGCACATATGGGTTTGTCATGGTTTGTCTATACCCCAAAATTGCAATTTGACTGGGGTTCATGATATACACATGAATATATATATTATATTATATATTATATATTATATATTATATATTATATTATATATTATATATTATATATTATATATTATATATTATATATTATATATTATATATTATATTATATATTATATATTAGATATTAGATATTATATTATATATTATATATTATATATTATATATTATATATTATAAATTATATATTATATATTATATATTTATAATATATTATATATTATATATTATATATTATATATTAGATATTAGATATTAGATATTATATTATATATTATATATATTATATATTATATATATTATATATTATATATTATATATTATATTATATATTATATATTATATATTAGATATTATATATTATATTATATATATTATATTATATATTATATATTATATATTATATATTATATATTATATATTATATATTATATATTACATATTGTATATATATTATATTATAATATATATATGTATATATTATAATATGTACATATTATAATATATAACGTGTACATATTTATATATATATATATATATTGCTATAAATATATAGGCTCAAGGCTGGGGGTTCCCCGGAGCTTCGAGGAACCCTCAGTCTTGATGCTATACCAGAAAGGTCGTTCTTGTATACAGATGGGGGGGGTGGGGGGGGTGTAATAACGTCATGTGAAGTGCGTTGGATGATGTTGAATCCTGGAAGATGTTGCTTGGTTAGCATGTTCCACACATCTTTAGTCATCCATGAGAGATGTAAAATTTTCCTGTTTCAGCACGGACAAACGTCAAGTTCTTCCGCGATGAAAATGGAAGTTCGATTGATCAAACCATTTCAGAGAAAAACATAAAACACTGTAAAACACAGTGTAAAAACAACATTTTCCATCGCCATGCCAAAAAAAGGTTTGGGAAAGCGAAGATGAAAAATATGTGATGTTCATTTCGTCCATGGTTCTCCAGTGGATTATGACATTTTGTACTTATCAACAAAAACTGAAACATGTATGAAACCGCAATTCCAATGGGAAAAATGTTGAACGCATTTTTGGCCATCCATGGAAGATGTAAATTTATCATTTTTCTGCACGGACAAACTCCGAGTTTATCCGCGCCGACATTGATACTTTCACTGATGGAACACTTTCAAGGGAAGGCAAAAAAACACTGTAAAACACAGTATAAAATCAACATTTTCCATATCCATACAGTTAAATTGCAATTGGCTTCCGGGGAACCCCCAGCTTCCGCCCAATATATATATATATACACACATAGTTCATGGGGGCAATAAACCAACTAGCATCACTGGGGCACCACCTTGCAGAAATCGCCGCCAGGGCCAAGGGCAAGCTCCAGGCGCTGCTGCCTGGAAGCTTCAGGGAGTAGCCTCCAGTTCATAATGGTCAATAACGGTTGATGATTGTTTCTGATTAAATGTGATTAAATGTGATTAAATGTCTGATTTGATATAGTGATTTTGGTAATGTTGATTAATGTTGATTAATTTTGATTCATGGAGTTAGCCTCCAGCGTGTGGAACGTAGCAATGGGACATCCACGATAAATGGAGTTAGTTTATTTGGTAAATCAACCATGAACAGCAGTCATTGAAAAAAAAGTTTTTTTGGGGTATTGAACCATACCCAGGTTCAGACGGCTTCAGCTCAACTTGATGAGTTGTTTCCAGTGTCATAGGAACACGGGATATCGCAGGCGTTTGGATATTTCGTTTCCAAAAAAGGCAGAGCATTCTTTGGGTGTGGCCAATGGGTCAAATTCCTTTTCTTTCTTAGTTGTTTGGCCATCTTGCGGATCCAGTTTTACTGGGTGAACTTTTCATTGGGTTCCCTGGGTAAACCTTGATGGGAGGGAGGTGTCATATCTTAGATGCTTTGGATGTGTGAGCTACATCCCATTTGCAGGTAAATCATACTGCAATCCATGAAGTATTCGACTTGATCCCCAAAAAGTTAGAACATCCCTTGCCCCCGAGTGGTAGATTCCACCCCTCTGGTGAAGTAGATTGGGATTGTAATTGTATATAATCAATTTGATCAACCATTTAAAGAACATAAAACATTTTTTTCCTAAGCACTTCGCCAACCAATGTATCAACCATTATATCAAACATCATATCAACCATTTCGCACACCAATTTGACCAGCCATACCTTTCTTGGGTCCAAAAAGGGGAGATGGTTATGGCCAATGAAGCAGGTGAAGCAGCCAGCGTTGCAGCCAATGCAGCCAGCCTTGCAGATAGCCTGGACATGGACAGATGGCGATTTCCAAAACAAACACGTTCCCTGCAACGCCCACATTTGCCCGCGCTCTACTCGGAACAATATTTCCATACTGCAGAAAACCTTAACCTCCGCTTTTCAGAACAACACACCCCAAACCCTAAAACCATCACCCCTAAAATAGCCTAAACCATAAACCCTAAAGCACTAAACTCCAGAACTCTAAAAACCTATACCCTAATACTATAAAACTTATATAAGTCTAAATCATACGAAACACACATATTTGTTCAAGCAAAATATGCATGGTGAGATGCCGAAATGCATGCTTGTTGCAAGGGTAGGAATGGTGTGTGGGTGAACTCAGGGGTTGGCGCCAACACTTAAAAAACAGGCTTTACGCATGCTAACAAACCAATTGATTATGGGGATTTAAACAACACAAATTGGGTGTGACCCGAAGCAAAATTGGGTATTAACCACCCTAACATGGGATTGCACCACTTGCGAGTTGGGGTTTAATCAACAAGATCATGACACCAGATAGGACTGGGAACTGTCACCGACAATCAGTTGGTAAGCACAATTAAATCATGGGACATCCAACAACAATAGTAAGGTGTTTTCTGGGCAAACCAGTTTCTATGGCTTGATGTTGGGGCATCTTTCAGTGGGTGGCCAAGGGTTTTTCCATCATCTTGCTGCTAAACGCAGGGACATTCGGGAATGGGGGAATGGGATGATGGTGAAAGTAGTACCCTCTGGTAATTTAACAGTTTGCTATTGAAAATGGCCATTGAAATAGTGAGTTTTCCCATTCAACATGGTGATTTTCCATAGTTATGTAACAGTTTACCAGAGGGTAACCATCATATATCCCATTAAATCCCATTAAAATCCCATCAAAATTCCATAAAATCCTATTAAATCCCATTAAAATACCATTATGGTGATCTTCCCCCTGGTATGTTGCCTCATTCCTCCAAACCCCATCCCAACCCTCAACGGTCCACGTGGCGACAGGAGCCTGATGGCACCTGGGGCCACTGGAATGAGGCGCCGGGGGAAGAGTACCAGAAATCTTGGCACCAGGAGAACCAATTCAGATTTGGAAATGATGTGATGTGATATGATGGCATAATTGTTCTCAATGTCTTTTCAGCCTGGAATTTCTATGTTTGGACAGATGTATCTCAGGTGGTAAAGGTTAATCACATGAAACATAAATCCAGATATAAATGGGCTATACACCAGATAGAGAGGCGTCTCAAATTGGCAACCTCCAAAATCCTAGGGTTTATCATCGATTTCCCCTCCAGCATGTCCATTTCGGGCATAAAACACACGGGTCAGTAGTATTCATGAACTGCTGCTAACTGGTACGCACTTCAAGTAGGATGGAACTTTTGGACCTTTGGACTCGCGTGCCTGTGTTAGGCGTCAGAGTTAGGCGGCAGATGCATCCTAACTGTGAACCAAAACTGGACGTGGCTCGCAAAGTGATGAAAACCAGCAAACCTACGGAAAACGCAATGCACGGATGAACGGATGCAAAGGGACTAAGCACCAGGGCAGTGCAACCCTATGAATTGTCATGCACCAGCCAATGACGGAGTCGTGACCTTGTAGCGCCTACTCATGTTACCACTGCGCATGGTAGTGGAGCCCTGCGCAGAATGGAAATAATCCCACAGAGTCTGGAGGACTCTCATGCCGCAACGAAATTTAGGTGCCCCCCGCAGACCATAGTGTTGCTGAGAGTACCCAAGCTTAACCAAAGATACACAACCCCCATAGTCTTTCTGGGGCAGTTTCGCAATGATATCTTAACCAAGCAAGTGTCTTGGTCCACACACGGCTTTGATCACGAAGTGAACACTGCATGACATCAGCAAGTGGACATAAATCAGGGAGCTTATAGGTGTGGGTACGCTTATCCATGAGAGATGGGGTAACAGTTCCCGACCACAGGGTGAAATCAATGTACACCTCCAAGCATGAAACGTCCGGTTGAGAGAAATCCCATTCCAGGTTATGGAAGTATCTACAAACCCGACTGGCAAATTGTGGCGTGTACCTGCATTTGTTGATGGCGTCCTCTGACACACAACAAGGAATTTGAACAGCCTGGGTGGCATCAAACGACAACTGGAAAACTGGCCCAACTGTTTCAACAACGTTGCCTTTGGAGCGACCAGCTCGAATGGCTGCCTCATTCATTTCTGACCACATGACATGAAATTCCTTGAGCATGGCAATATCGTTGGATCTCTGAGCACACCTTAAGTTGATTTGCTTTACCAACTCTTTCCACGTTTTCTGAAGGCATCGGCGCGCAAGAGCATCAGCTTTGTCATTCATGAACGAAAGCCATCTGTAAAATGGATCAGAGATGGTTGAAATATGATTCAAGTAGGATGGAACAAATCTAATGACCTCACAGCGACCTCACCGTAAATGATGCCTATTTCTGCTTTGCACATGATTATAATTTGCCCAGACGTCCTCTTCCCCCCTGCTCTTCCTCTTCCTCCGCCTCCTCCTCCTCCTCATCAACAACAACAACAGCAACAGCAACAGCAAACAGCAAACAGCACCAGCAGCAAAAGCACCAGCAACAACAACAACGACGACGACGACGACGACAACAACCACAACCACAACCACAACCACAACCACAACCACAACCACAACCACAACCAACAACAACCAAGAACAACCAACAACAACCAACAACAACCAACAGCAACCAACAACAACCAACAACAACCAACAACAACCAACAACAACCAACAATAACAACCAACAATAACAACCAACAACCAACAACCAACAACCAACAACAACAACAACAACAACAACAACAACAAGCACCAACACCAACACCAACACCAACACCAACAACAACAACAACAACAACAACAACAACAACAACAACAACAACAACAACAACAACAACAACAACAACACCATCAGCAGCAGCAGCAGCAACAACAGCAACAGCAACAACAACAACAACAACACAAACACAAACAATACCAACACCAACAACACGACCAACAACCAACAACCAAAAAACCAACAACCAACATAACAAACAACCAACAACCAACAACAACAAAGAACAAAACAAGAACAACAAGAAACAACAAGAACAAAAAAGAGAAGGAAAAAAAAGAAACAAAACAGAAGAAAAAGGACGATAAAAGAATTGAAAAAAGAAGGATAAAGAGTAATGGAAAAGAAAAACAAGAAAAAAATAAGAGAAAAGAGGAAGAACAGGAAGAACAGGAAGAACAGGAAGAACAGGAAGAACAGGAAGAACAGGAAGAACAGGAAGAACAGGAAGAACAGGAAGAACAGGAAGAACAGGAAGAACAGGAAGAACAAGAACAACAACCAACAACAACAACAACAACAACAACAACAACAACAACCAACAACAACAACCAACAACAGCAACAGCAACAACAACAGCAAACAACAAACAACAAACGACAAACAACAAACAACTCGCAAAACACAACAAACAACACACAACACACAACACACAACAAACAACAAACAACAAACAACAAACAACAAACAACAAACAACAAACAACAAAAACAAACAACAAAACAAACAACAAACAACAAACAACAAACAACAAACAACCACCAACAACAACAACAACCACCACAACCACAACCACAACCACAACCACAACCACAACCACAACAACAACCACATCGACAACCACCACAACAACAACAAACAACAAACAACAGACACACAAACAAACAACCAACAACAACCAACAACAACCAACAACAACCAACAACAACCAACAACAACCAACAACAACCAACAACAACCAACAACAACCAACAACAACAACAACAACAACAACCACATCAACATCAACATCAAGGAACGAGCATAATTTATGTCTTATGATGTTTGATTAAAGCAGCCTCGATCTCATTGCCGAATTTCCTAGGTGGATAGCCCTGCCATCCAGATCCCGGCACAGCCGCGCATCCCGCTGCCCTTGGAACAGGAGGTGTCCTTGCTGGGAGGAACCCGACCATGAGATAAACGGTTACATGAACCATAAAAAATACCGAGGTTGATGAGTTATTCAGGGGGATTATGCTACCTGATTCGGTGGGGTTTGTTACAACCCACAATAGGAATCTGCAGGATCCCTATATGAATCAGCCAGTATAAAAGGATGGGAGAAGGGTAGTTTTCATGGATCATATGGTGATTTGTCACAACAAACACGTGACTGCAAACATGGGGTATATACATCTGTAGATATGTATAATAAATGTATGTAATGGGGATATTGCAGGGTATTATGGGGATATAGTGGAGGTAGAATGAGGATTTACTAAGGTTATTCTGGGTAAACTCTGACGACCTTCCCGCGACGTCGTACGGGTAAAGGTCCTGGAGTGGTCAAACTCTTCAGGTAGGGGGATAATTACAGCACAACTTCTGTACTCAAATTAAACGTAATCGGAGTTCTGAACGGAGTTTTCCTAAATTGAGTGGGATATATGGGATTTGATGGGATTTCTTGATTTCTTACAAGTGGTATATATATAGATTACATAGTGGGAACCTTCAACATAGATAAACTGGGAAATCATCAGAATCCAAGAAATGGTTGGCAATATGTTGCAATCCCTTCCCTTAATCATCAATCACCCCTCAATCGAACTCCTGGTTTAGTATTGGATCTATTCATGAATTGGGGCCGATTCCGGGGAACATTTTCTATCACACCAGGAAGCCGGGATGAGTTCAGCTCCCATGGAATCTCCCAGCTTGTAGCGGTGTAATCACCCAGCTCCTCCAGGGACCATTTGTGGTAGCCAATGCCAGGTGCCCAACGAAATGGTGGAGATGGTTCGGTCCTCCAGCAGCGGGACTCGATCAGGCGGGAAGGGTTTTTTCTCATGTTGAGGTATTCCAGTTTTGAGAACCTACCAAGTGGTGTTCTTTCAACTGGCAGTGATCTCCCAAATACATGTATATATATATATATGTGTATACATATGTATATTATATGTAATTATATTATATGTATATTATATGTAAAGTATATGTATATTATATGTATATTACATGTAAATTATATGTATATTATATGCATATTATATGCATATTAAATGTATATTATTTCTATATGACCATTTGCCAAAAATAGTTGACAGAAGTTTTGTACCAGTTGTTGAAAATTAGTGTGGACGTAGTTGTTTTTCTTCTTCGTTCTCAGGCGGCACGCAACTAAATTCACTATTTCTGCAAAGCAGCGCTAGCAAACCTGCCAGGTTTGCGCTATTTTTTTTTTCACACCCATGTTCAAGGATATGTTTTATGTGTTCCCGACTGCTTGTTATTTCAACATGAAGAAAATTCGAGATGTAACACTTAGGTCCTTAAACCTAAGGATGTCTTAGTGATTTTCTGTGCTACTCAACAAGTTTCTTATATTCCCCACCTGCCAGGTGAGGGTTGTTAGATTTTATGTCAGTTGCCTCCTCCTGCCTCGTCCTCCTCTCGTCCTCCTCTCCTCCTCTCCTCCTCGTCCTCCTCGTCCTCCTTGTCATCCTTGTCGTCCTCTCGTTGTCCTCGTCGTCCTCGTTGTCCTCCTCGTCCTCCTGCTCAACTGCGACTCGCGATCCACAGTGTTCGCTGCCGGACCTCAACCACGACCATCCACGCCCAGTGTTCCCTGCCGGACCTCAACCACGACCATCCGCGCCCAGTGTTCCCTGCCGGACCTCAACCACGACCATCCGCGCCCAGTGTTCCCTGCCGGACCTCAACCGCGAGTATCCATGCCAACTGTTCCCTGCCGGACCTCATGTAGGAAGATATGGGACAAAGAATGTGCAGAAGAAAGTTAGAAAGAATGTCAGAAAGAATGTCAGAAGATATGCCAGAAGATATGCCAGAAGATATGCCAGATAGAATGCCAGATAATATGCCAGAAGATATGCCAGATAGAATGCCAGATAGAATGCCAGAAGATTTGCCAGATAGAATGCAAGAAAATATGCCAGAAGATATGCCAGATAGATATGTCAGAAGATATGCCAGAAGATATGCCAGAAGATATGCCAGAAGATATGTCAGAATATATGCCAGAAGATATGTCAGATAGAATGCCAGAAGATATGTCAGAATATATGCCAGAAGATATGCCAGATAGAATGCCAGATAGAATGCCAGATTGAATGCCAGAAGATATGTCAGATAGAATGCCAGAAGATATGCCAGATAGAATGCCAGAAGATTTGCCAGATAGAATGCCAGAAGATATGCCAGATAGAATGCCAGAAGATATGCCAGATCATATGCCAGAAGATATGCCAGATAGAATGCCAAATAGAATGTCAGAAGATATGTCAGTAAGAACATGTATAAATGTCATGGTGGGGATCACACGAAGTAAAGTAATTTTTGGGGTTGCGGCTCAATTTTGCGAATTTGTACGTAATTTTACCCGCTAGATCCACGCTAGCAATGCGCTAGCAAAAGTTTCAAAAAGTGGCTTTGGCTGACCCGTGACCGATTGCCACCAAAGAACTTGTGGTTTATCCTGTCTGTTTGACAAAAGCAACGCTGACAGCAAAGGCAATGACAAGCCCTGCAGCGGCACCCACTTCGTAATATAGACATGCGTTAGCATTTACTGCAGGTTTTAGCTACGGCTTCACACATGAAAGATAAAATGCAGGGTTTCAGACTACTTAGATAAGTTATTGTTTTAAAGACCAAACAAGAAGCGGCACCGAGGGAATTACAATTTATCAACCAAACCAGGAACAGACATTTTGACCAAACGTTATATACGTGTGTATATATATATAATTAAATGCACATATATATATATGTATATGTGTGTATATATATATATGTATGTATATATGTATCTCTATCTCTATCTCTATCTCTATGTATATGTATGTATATATATATATATATGTATGTGTATATATATATATATATATATATGTATACACGCTGCTTGCACACACACATATATATATATACATAATGAACACATTGCGGAGTTTAACCAACCAACAGAAAACTGGGATGTCAGCAACAAACATGAAGATATTACTTACACTATTTGAGTACATGTTTCTGGATATTCCCTTCTGCATCCAACAGGATCGGTAAAATGGGATACAAACGGTTTTCATTATTGGAAAATATGAAGTATAACAACCTCACATCTGTGCGTCACTGGAATGATGGTTAAGTAGGAAGAAATGAGGTACTACTATTGTGCTATGATATGCGACCGGCAACTTGCGATATCTCGAAAGGTAGCGGTGAGCTACCTGAGTTCCCCCTTGCGTAGCAAGTATTAGGGGGCGAGCGGTGCAAGTGCAAGAGTTTGGGCCGGTTATGTCTCGGTCCGCCTTTCAAGGGGGGCCCCCCCCCCCCCACCCTTCGATTCCCCCCAGGTCCGCCTCTAAAGCCGGGTTTGCAACATAGGCGGACTACAAGGAAACGCCAACAGCCGCACATGCACTTTCATCCACCCCGTTTACATACATCCCCACCCCAACCGAAGTCAAGACCCGCACTGAAACTCGACAATGTCAGATTGCTCAAGAACTTTGTTTCGTTCACCCTAACAACCGCGATGAACAATGTCGTAGCAAGAACGTTGCGACGGACTGCGTTGCAGTAGTCTCAAAAATCGCACATGATATACCAGTAGTACCGCACAAGGCGGTGGCGGAAGTTTCAAAAATAGGAAACCTATAGGAGAGATTGGTTGTTGTGAATCAGAGATGGCAGAGCGAAGCCACTGCTGGACTGAAAG
>CAMXCT020001759.1:32732-92781 GCA_947184155.2 Cladocopium goreaui | reverse complement strand
CAATGCTATTTCCACCTCCAAGCAGTGGAGCAACCTTGAAGTTCAGCACTTCATTCAACGGAATGTCTTTCAAGGATACGGTGGGATCCAACAATGAGCTTCCAGCATGACATGTCATGGTGATATCGAGTTGCGTGTGAGACACATAGCTTACCGCAAGTTGCATCATGGACACATTCTCATTCGTCCTAATAACCTGTGGTTTCATCTTCAATGGTGACTTGATCCATCTCTGGGAGCTCGAATGATACTTGATCTGGGATTGGGCAGAATCGATCGGCACAGCGAAAAGAGCAGCATCAACTCTGGTTGGAACAAGTGGTTTGAAGCAATCCCATTCAATAACAAAACAACTGCCAGCATGCGCTGGGTCATCAGGAGACACAGGCATTCCATCAATGTGCACAGTCCAGGTAACTGACCCACACAGGTCCGGGAACAAATTCCTAGTGACATGGGCAATTAAGGCAGGCATGGATACGCATGTGGATCTTAAAACTTTTTTGGCCGGATGCCGGGCTACAAACCTGATGCAACCATTGTGAGTTGGCAACATGCCTGCATCCTTGACATCCAAATAGCTTTCAGTCAAACCCACATACCCTGGAAAACATGCATGAAACTGCACCTGGAATTCCCGATCGTCAAATTCCAAAATGTGGTCAGTTTCCCGTGCCGGGAACTCATGATGTAAAAGTCGCAGGGGCATCAATGTTGCACTGTAAACGTACCGACAGGAAGGCAAGCACAGTGCGTACTGTCCATGTAACATCTCCCTGAAAACACAACACCTCACCACTTCCAACTTTGCAAGAGATGGCAATGGGGCACGGTTGAAAGACGACAGTGGCAGGAGGAGCACAGGTGACAACTGACTCCCATTGAATCTCATGACCTCTCCATTACAGTAATGAAAAATGGCAATGTCTCGCGTGAGGGAGGGCCCTGACAAAAAGGTCGCAAACTTTCTCATCGATTGCCCCATGGACGACAATCATCCAGTTGGTTTGACAGTATTTGAGGAAAACAATACTCCCTCGGCAAAACCCTTATTTGGACACTGCAACAGATTTGTCAATGACAAACTCAGGTTCGAACTTCATAAGTGCTGTGCGATCCAGGTCACTGGAAGGTGCCTGCACCACAAAGGCGGCAGTGGCATCCACCTTACCAGTGAAATCAACCTCGGTGCGAGCGCGCTTGGTCACAGGGGATTCATCATCAGGGATTTCCTCTATAACAGACTTTAGGAATTCAAATTTGCCATCGGTGTCAGGCTGAAAGACCGACAGTTTGATTGTATCAGCCATAATCTTGTCCAGGGCGGCTTTGACATTCACATCGCATGGGAAAATGGAAAGCTTTCCTAGGAGTACATGAGTCTGCGCAAGTTGGATCCATGCATGAACTGGGCTAATGGCATTACCAACCTGTTGAAAGGCCATCTAAAGATCAAAGGCAATGACAACCGTTGGAGGGAATGCAAGGGCACTCAAAATTTCCCATGGGCAAAAGTACCGCAGAACATCACCATCCTAATACAACATGATTTGGAGACCCTTACCCCTCAAATGTTCCTCTAGCAGCAAGTGTTAACTACCGTACCTAGCCATCATGCTACACATCTTCATGTCACATGTGATGGTCCTTGCTTTCAAGACTGGATCAGGTACGGTCCAGTTCACTTTGGTCTTCATCCATACAGGGATCATGTCAGACTTTTGCATGAACTCAAAGGCATCGGGACTTAGACACAGACGGACACGGTCGGCAGTGGACTCTGGCGGATGCACGGAATCAAACTGAGCTAAGGTTGGGCCGGGTGCAGGCAAACCTACGGATGCTAAGGAAATAACAACCGCTTCCTGTACAACGGACGGTGCGAGGTCGACACTGCTATGTACAAAGGTTACGAGCCATCTATCCCTATACATGGGGGTCACACGAGATGAACTATATACCGCAACTAATGTACAAACCATTCCATCGAGAGCTGCTCCAGCCAGCAAAACTTCGAAATCCGGATGAGAAACAATGCCTGGGACATTTTCCACAATAATCATCCTCAAGTGCAATTGACCTGCAAGGCGCAAAACAGTTGAGAAAACTTGTCCATCACACGAGCTAAGTCCATGCTCCTTACCAGCTCCTAACCAAGGCGGGCAGGGAGGTGAGGACATTGTACACAGGACATTCAGGATGTCCATTCCCATCCAAATTTTGGTCTCAGACATACATCCTTCAATAACTACCCGACTGTCGATGGTTCCTGCAAGTGCTCTCTCCAGGAAACAATCAGGCTTGATCACTTCACAGCCATGTGCCCTGGCAAATGCACTGGCTGTTTCACTGTCCCTCTTAACCATCACCAAAGGATCAATGCCAAAATGACGGGATGCATACGTCCATCCTCCAATTCCTGCAAACAACTCAGTAATTTGACCTGGGCCACGTGTCGAGGCAGGGTACAGAAGGAAACAACCATTCTTCTCGAAGGGAATTAATAAGTGGATCACACCACTTTGCCATAATACATGGAAGTTAACAGCAGTGGCACTAGAAGTCTTGGCCACATACTCATCCCAAATCAAAGGAATTCTAAGAAATGCGTCACTTCCAGAAAGGAGCTTACACTTGAAGGTTCCAGGTTCAATGCGATTCAGAATGTCAAACTTCATAACATCCCCAGAGAAGACGTCCATGGGGAGCAAAGAGGCCGAGGGCCCGCAAGATCAGATGGGGCTATTCGTGGTTACACCTACCGACCGGCTGGGAGGTGCCCCAAGGATTTGAACAGCACGGCTCAGGAAGGATGGAAGGAAAATATCTACCGACTAATATCAGGTATTGTTATAATTACCCGACCGTTGCGGAAACAGGAAACCAATTTTCTCGCGCTGACGGGGGAGGCAGCCGCACTCAGCCCAGCTAAAGACTAGGTCGCGCAAGCCAGTGGACAATAACAAATACGGCACCCATAGATATCCAATATCCTATCAGATTTGGGTTACCAGGCGTCAGAGTTAGCTTCTGCAATGCCCAAATAAATTTCATAAGTAAAAATAATAATTTCTATATAATTTTATTTAAAGAATATATTTTTTAAAAAATAGGAATCCCTAGCATTACCTCAGACAAAAGGACGGTCCTATAATCACAAAAGTATCCTATAACTGCGCTAGCCAGCTTTGAAGGAACTCCAAGAAACCTAATAGGGCAGCCACAAATCACTAGAATAATCCAACCAAGACGTGGCGTCCTATTCGCCGCAAATTTTAGCAGAAGCTTGAAGCATCAATTAAGCCAAGGCAGGTGCCAGGTTCATATATTTACGTCAACTGAAACCGGGCATAACCAATTAAAATCCGCAAATGCCGCAAGACGACCTGGGAGTATCCAATTTGTCAATATTTTCCAAGAGCGCGCGGATAATTTCCATCCGTCAGGTAACATATTAAAATTAAAATAAAATAATTATTACGGTATCAACCGACCCAACCAAATCCCAGCAATTAAATAGCAAACCGAAAAATCTTCAATACTAACCAAAGAATAAATTGTAATAACAAATAAATATTCCAATCGATAAATTAAATATAATTTCCCCAAATTATAAATTAATTTCGTAGTATCAGATATTCCATCGGATAAGGGTTAAGAATTTAATCCGATTTTTCTACAATACCACATTCCAATTAATTATATTAAAAATATTCTTAAAATTATTTTTTTCCATCTACGAATTACTTAAAACAATATATCATCCAATTCAAACCCAAAAATCAAAATCCGCAATTTCCGCACCACCCTTCATTACGAGCCCGACTTAAACGAACCAAAAAATAATGCCATTTCTCAACCCGCGCCAATTACAAGAATTATTTATGCAATAAGAAATCCCACGGCAATATACCAAACCCTATAAAAAAAACACAAAAATATATATTTATTCAAAAAATTAATAAAATAATTATTATTATTTTAATAAATAAATAAAATTAAATTAAAATAAAATATAAATATAATTCATATTATTTATAATTAAAATAAAATAGAAATATAATTTATATTATTTATATTAAAATATTATATATAATATAAATATATTATTAATAATATTAATAATAATATAAATGTTAATTAATATATATATTATTATTTATTAAATTTATATATATTATTTGTATATTAAATATAATTCTATATATATATAAAATATATATATATTTATTTATGTATTATTAATTCATTCTTATATTTTTATATATTATAGATAATATATCATGACCGTCTTACCAGGGAATAAAAAATATAACATACATTTTTGGAGTGCCATTATACAGGGTTTCGGGCCCCTAGTAATATACCATACATACCCACATATATGATCATATATATATAGGTTATTTTACCCAAATTTATAAAGTAAACGTAAAAATATTATATTATATTTTTAGGTTGGGTAATCAAGTTTATAAATCAAATTTGTAAAGATAAATTTCAAAAATATATGTTATATTTTTTGGGTGATTTGAATAAAAAATCATAAGATCCGACTTCCCAACCTGAAAAATGTATGTTACATTTTTTGGGATATTTGATATATTCCCCAAAAAAAACGGTCAATTATATCCAAACATGTCCAAACATGTCCAAATATTGGCATTGGAATCAAACATAATATCAAAATATATCAGAATGATTCAGACTGTAGAATGGGGATGAATGGGGATGAATGGGGAGGATATGGTAGGTTAATGTAGATTATGGTAGGGCTATGTAGAGCTATAGGGGGGTTATAGGGTAGGGTGGGGGGAAGGACGGAATTTTATCTCCGAAATTCCAATAAAAATTATATATATAGATTCTATGTTAGCCATATTGGGTCTCTGTACGTAGGGCTCATGTTAGGGGTATGATGGGTCATTTTGGTTTAATAGCTACTGGAATTGTTTCAGGTTGATGTGTGCGCACAAAAAACGCCTCGGCACCTTTGCGGATGAATATAATGGCCATGATTTTTGAATATGTTTTTTCTCCTAGTCGAAGATGTTGATGATCTCATTGTTCTTTTGATTGACCAGGTGTTGTCTTGATCCTCAGTATCATGTCAAAGCATGTTCATCTGAATAGTGGCGATTAAAATTTCTTACGACGCGATGTTACGCTATCCTTCACGCGTTTGTGTATGAATAATAAGTTCTTCTTGAAGGTGCTTCTCGCAACTAGACACCCACATCCACGCGTCAATGGATTCATAACATGCAACAACTAAAATCATGACCCCCAAGCGTCAGGGCATACGGTAGACAACACAACAGCACGATCACCAGAGTTGCAACTAAGGCAGCGACATCCATCCAACCTTGCATCACTCGTTTTACGATATGATAAGACGCATCAAAGATACAGAAACAATTCTGATCAGAAAAGGTGCGCCTCAGTTGAACAAAACGAACAAATCCCAGACCACAGCTGAGTACCTTGCAGAGAGCACCTGGCCAGAAGCTCTACCCCATGTAGTCATGTCTTTCAGTCAGGAACACACAGGTATGTGTTTGAGACATGATGCACGAAAACCATCCAAAACAATTCAACCCCATAGACGATCATCCCAAATCCCCAAAAACTCAACGACAGTGTGGCCCAAAAGGAAACCAGGAGGACAAGCATTAAAATGTCCCTTCCAAAGAGGCGTCACACATGCGAGGGCTTCCTTCATTCTACAAGAAAATATGTATGATGGAAGTGATGGCGTCCTATTGTTCTTGACGATGATGATGATGATGATGAGGATGATGATGAGGATGATGATGATGATGAGGATGGTGATGGTGATGACGGAGACGACACTGTATGTTGGCAGCTGCTCTTTGGAAGGAACCCCGCCAACTTGCGCCAGCAGTACCAAGCCCACAGTGCAGGCGGCTCCCAGAACCTGGTTGTGGTTGCCACTTCTCATGGGAAACATGGTAGTTAACCACTGGATAACTTTGAGACTTGCACCCACTATACATTTACAATCATATACATGTGGGTCGGGGGCTCGCTTGGAACCACGGGATTTGGATCACTTAGAACCGCGCAATTTGGATCGCTTAGAACCGCCCTGGAATTATCATCACCATCACTATCATCACCATCATCATCATCATCATCATCATCATTGGCTGGTAGGTCATCTACATCATCTACATCACCCGTCATCATCATAATAAACATAATAATAATAATTAATGATGATAATAATAATAATAACAATAATAATGATCAACATCATCATCTTCATCATCATCATAATCATCATCACTTTCTGTCGTATCCTTATTGATCATCAGCATCAATGACATCAATAGCCGAAACAGGTCTGTTCTGAGCCGAAGGTTCATATGGTTTTCCCGTTCGGTTGACAAAGCAGCCCTTGCTCCTTGTAAAGAATCTGTGTGTCTTGCTTCTCCTTCACTGTTTTGCTCTGCTGTCCTTCTGTTACTTCGTTTGGCTCTCTCCCCAAGTGTTACCCTAAAGGTCTCATTCCACCATGCTTAAACCCACCCCATGTCCCAGCCCCGTGTCCCAACTTGTCCCCTAAACCCACCCCATGTCCCAACCCCGTGTCCCCAAGTGTTACCCTAAAGGTCTCATTCCACCATGCTGGTTATAGCAGCCTCAGCCATCAACATCTGGACTGGTGGTTCTGGTGATCCTAATTGTGTGGTTCTAAGTGATGCTTTTTGGTTCTAAGTGATCCGGTGGTTCTGAGTGATCCCAATCTTTTGGTTCCAAGTGATCCTCCTGCCTACATATGTATGTATATATGTATGTATGTATGTATGTATGTATGTATGTATGTATGTATGTCTGTATGTATGTATGTATGTATGTACGTACGTACGTACGTATGTACGTATGTACGTATGTACGCATGCATGCATGTATGTATGTATGTATGTATGTATGTATGTATGTATCTATATATATATATCCATGGTGTAACCATTGGTGTATCCATTGGTCTCTTAAAATAACGGATACTACTACACCACATAGTGTTCCCATTTAGTAATCCCATGTGTTCCCTGTGTAGTTGGGTAATGTCATATAACCCTATCTCAGAATCGACCAATTGGTATTCTAGGCACTGCCCTCTGGGGCCCTGGGGTTTGCCACATTTTTCAGAGCCTCCGAAGTTGGGAGAAGTCTCTGAGTCAATATGTTTGACCCGCCAAATTACGCTCAAAACTGTAGGATTATATTTGTGACAATATTCACGTTTGATTTTTATGGGGACACCTTCCTCTTCCCATCTTGAGCTGACACTCGGACTCTATGCGTACAGGTATCGATTTGATACCTGCACGACAGTCTCGACGTCGCATCCTGTACTTTAAGTTGTAGATATGGTGCGTATGATCCTACATACAATATATAGAATATACGATAATATACAACCATTTACAAACATACACTACAATCATATACACACACACCAATATACACCAATATACAACAATATACAACAATATACAACAATATGCGACAATACACAACAATATTATATATATATTATTACTATATATATATATAGGTAAAGTACCAGGCTTATTTATAATTATATAGAGTATGTATGTATGCCTGCGTCATTCTATTTTATAGGTTAGAATGGCTGTTTCACCGGACAGGCTCCATCTCTTCAACCAAATCCAGAATCTCCTCGCCCAGTGACCCAGAGTTGTGTGCGGAGGGTCGGAGATGCCTTGGCCCAGCAAAGGTGTTTCACAAAACCGACTTTACACATTGTTTTGTTATGAGCATAGGAGGTAAAAAGATAAATCACTGTGTCCACTGAAAACAAACAACATTTCAAATGTTCATAACCTGGCAGTGACGGGTCAAGTTGGATCTCAGTGATGTCATAGCGGTCGCGCCTCCCACTTGGGTGTTGCCACCATGGATGGAACAGCCGGTCGCGCGTCCTGCCATGCACGATGCTCACCCAACCCCAGTTGGATCGCTCTGGTGTCCTGAGCCATGGCGAAGAGCATCTGCACAGCAAAGAAGAGCACACTGGCGGCCCTGGCACAAATGTCCGCGGAAAACACATAAAATAGCCTGAAATAGCCATCTTCAATGGTTTGATCATGGCAGTATCTCGTTTTTTGTGGCAGATGATTTGATCATTGCACCTATCTTAGTGGACAGCTGTGCCTGGAGAAAGCCATGGTTTGCTGCACAACTTCAGTTCAGGCGGGGGTCCAGCTGTTCACGTTGGGCCAGTTGCTGCAGATCTGGGCTAGGTGTTCAGCCATGCAAAATCTATCAAAATCTCGTGCAAACCCTATTCCAAGCAACTGAATCAACTACATGTCCTTATGACACTGCAGTTGATATTCCATTTGAGACTCAAATTGACACTCCATGGCTTCCGGAAGGGGTGGAACATCGGAATCGGTTGACCAATGATATCCACCAGGCGTCCCCAAGCTCTTTTTGAATGGTGCCCCGTGCAAGAAACTCTGTTGCACGATCTATGTCTATGTACAAACCGGATCTATTGGGCATGAGTAGGGATCAGAATGATCTGGTTTTGAGGCACAAGCATCCTTGGTAAGAATTGCCTTGATTGCTATTCCTGGACCCAATTTCCCGGGAGAAGTCTTCGGCTATCGAATCTTGTCGGTGTTCGACAAATTGGTAGAGGAACCCTGGGAATGCCACAAACAAGGACTATCAGAGCATGCCGCGAGCTCCGGAGATTATGTCAATTGTTTGCACAACGTTTCGCCCAAAAAAATGGACTGTTACCAATGTCATAACATATAATGGAACATACTTGCCCATGAAAACTTTGCATTTTCAGGATGCCAACATCGCGAGAGCTCAAGACCTCGAAGATGCAAAGTCTCGCCTTGAGATCGCTTGAAATGGGATGAAATGCGCACGTCCCCCAAAAAAAGGGACCACAATCCACCATTTCCCGCACGATTGTAGAAAAAATAGTGGCTTTGGGGGTATCCGAGTATCGCGTCTCCCAAGTCTAGCTCTTAGACCGTGAGACAAGTTGAATCCCACTGCACTGAGGTTTTGTCGACTCAACGACTGCAATCAGGTACTTCAAGTCCAGCAGCATGAACTTCAAGGCCTCCAGAGAAAATGCCATGCAGTTGAAATGTCATGCAGTTGGCCAATTGAGTCATCATCAGTCATGATGAGTCATGAGTGATGGATTTTGTAGCCATAACTGCAGAAAATGGTTCATATAGCTTGATCCGGCGGGACTTTCTTCCCCAGAGATCACACTGGCCGCCAAGCGCGCCTTGGTCCAGCGGTCCTGGTCGAAGTGGCTACCCTTTACTGAAAAGCCACCCACCTGACAGGATACAAAGGACAGCATGGTGATAAGCTATGCACAATTGAAATGATTCTCTCAGAATGGGAATGGTTTTGAATTAACCTACAAACATATGATATATATATATAGATACAATGCTGATATATATATATATATAATCATCTCAAAGTGACGCATGACTTCGTGGCACTACTCTCGCCGCGCTCTTTTTTCCATTCTCTCCTATCAGTCTCTGTTCACCTGCTATCCTCAGGTTTGCCTTGCATCGGTCACTGTGTGACATGCGCACAGTCCCACTCCTTTTTTGCAGGTATCACCCACCACCCAGTAAACGGGAGGGTGTATACTCTCTCGGTCACCCCAGGAGAATATCCCCAAAAAGAAGCTCTGCACTCGCTTGCCTACAGGCGCCCTCTCCTAGGCGGGCTTCTTTAGGGTTGGGTGGGAGGGGAAAGAAAAACAATGAATGCAATTTTGGGTCAACTCCCACTTGAGCCAAAATGTGGCATTCATTGGCTCACTTGAAGATGACACATGCACAACCAAAGCCTGCCAAGCTCAATGCATGAATAGATATTCTTCCTAATCAATGTGAGAATTGACTATGCTTCAACCGCTTCAACCAAACACAAGTTCAACAGCTCCGCTGCTTATCCCGCCAAATCCTGCAGGAAGATTTGCTCATAGCGAGGATATTGTCGTTGGAATCAAGTGATTCCCTCCTTCCTCCCCTCGGCACCTTGTCCTTCTCAATTTTGAATGGCAGCTGCAAGGATGTACTTCTCCGGAGGAATGAAACCACCTCCCACAGTCCCACAGCGACAGCTTGGCAAATGACCAAAAAAACAACTGTCTAATCCGTTGTAAATGCGATAGCACCTCCCTTTCACTTTGAGTCTGAAAGGCCGCATGAAATTAATATGATGCTCAAACACTTCCAGAATCGCAAAGCTCTCTCAAATGGAGTTTGAATCCAACTTTCCAATCGTCCAAAAACTTTGCCGCTCCCCTACACAAATGATATCAAATGATCATGACAAATCAAATCACTGCATGCTGCTCTGTCGATTCCTTGAAAGCCAAGGACCGGCCTCTTGAATGTAGCACAGGAAGGCCTTGGGATCTCAACTTGTCAATAAGCAGCAAAAACCTGCCACTGAACATTACTAAACATCATTGAACATGGAATGTATTTTCCTTTTGGGACCCCCTTATGATCCTTGTGCATCCTATGCGTTGGTCGTTTTGAATTGGGGTCGCTCTGTGGCACATCTCTTGAGCCTCCGGACATGCATCGCGGAGCCAAATTGTGAAGATGCAAAGAAATTGGAAAGCCTTGGCGCCGATGGTGGCAAAATGGGCCAAAGATGTCTTGATGGCTAAATTCAATCAGAGTTGCTGTGTGTGTGTGTAGCGTAGAATGGATATGGCTCTACGAGCATGACTCAGCATGACACATGTTGTTTCATCTCGGACCCTGTTGAATACAGTCATCGGGCTAGCGCTTTGTGTCTATGCTTTGAGTATATTTGATATGTCTGTCGCTCTCCAGCTGAACAGTTCCAAATTCAAGGAAGGGAAAATCTATAGTTCAGAAGAAACCCACTAGATTGAAGTCGTGTCACTTCGAGAGCGTTTCAACACATCTGTGCTTCGAAGGTATCGAACCGGCTGCCACTGGACTGGTGAACACGGTGAACATGCAGCACGCAATCTGCATTGACACCACCTTACTCCTCCATGCTCAAAATCGCATCTGGAACGGGTTGAATGCAGCTTTGGAACCCACCATCACATCCATAGAGCTCAAACTCCTTGTTGCCAACCTGGCAATCAAAGCCTGTGGAAAGCAAACTCATCTTCGGAAGAATGCCTGTAGCATCATGTCAGCACATGTTGGACCTTGAAAAACATGTTTGCAGGTTGTTTAATGATTGGGGCTGAACTTGAATTTCTTGCAAGAAGTAAGTCAGTCAGTTTATTCTCATGGGAGGCTACAGTATACTTCGCAGAATTCCAACAGGCTGCAAAGGCCTGTTTAGCATGCTGGAGCTGGGTTGCATTGCATAACTGGCATAACTTCTAATTTTGGTTGCACCTGTTGCACCAAGAAAAGATCTGGTACCACAACATTCCACAACTCATTCGCAGCACCTTGATGGACGAAAAGCTCCCTTTTGGGACCAACCTGTTCAGGTCGAAGAGATTCGAAGAGTTGTCCAACGGAATCGATCTGGAAGGGTCTGTCGGACCTATTTATGGCATAATTTTGCGAATCAGAGAATTGTTGTTCATATGTATCTCGCAAAGGCCCCTTGTCTCTCTTGTCTGGTACATGTCCGTGAGGTTGCTGCCCATTGTGAAGGTTTGCGATTTGCGTGGGAACATCACATCTCCCTTTTTTGTGTGGACATTGCTGCGGAAGAAAGACCCTTCGAGTTCAATTTTTTGTCACACAGCGAACACGAGATGCAAACAGGAGATGTGTACAGTCTACACCTAACCAGTCAAAGGGAATACATGGGAATACTAAGAGGAATATCCATGACCCGCTTTCCTCAAAGAAATTGTAAACAGCCCACCCAACTCCGGTGCTTTTCGGCCTGTACTGCGACTGAGAGGTAGGAAATCGAAGCTTTTTGACCTCAAATAAAGCCATCTCAGTTGTCCATGTTGTTCTTGCAAAGACCCGGAAAACATGTAGCAGATCCGTGCAGATCCATGCAGCACTGCGCTCTCAGATCTCTCAGTCCGCAGCCAACGCGTCCAGCAGCAGACACGCTTGACCCCATGCAGCATTCACCTCCTCCCATGGCACCGGCTGCTCATGCAGTCGACCCATCCTGGCACGATCAGCAATTGAATGATGAAGGTTTAAGATGGTCCAACTTAAATAATTCAGAAATTAATTCCAATCTTGTTATCCCATGTTCTCCCATGTTCTCCCTTTTCCATAGCTTTGCGGAAATTTAGGATCACTGCTCCATAGCTCCATATATGCTGTCCTGAAGCCATTGATCGTTCCAAAGGGCCCATCCTGCGGCAGCATTTCACAGTTTAACACCGGGTCGTCATAAAATGATCAGCTGCAAGATCTGCAGCCGCCTTTTTGACACGCGCAAATATGTTACATGTCTATGTACAGGGTCAAACTTCAGCCAATCTCAAAGTTTACCCGGTTCTTCAATATCTTTTAGGTAAATCTCAAACCTATGCTCTTTAGCAAGGTATTTGGATACCTTTTGCACATACGTATACGCATGTGCCAAACATAACGTCAAATCACACATAAGTAAACCCATCCAGCCACATTGGAAACACATAAAGAAACACTAAGATCAAACGTCAAGCAAACACATGAAAACACAATTCATTACATATAAAAACACATACACTAACGCATATGCAAACATATCTCATATATGATGTTGGCAATGTTCACATATGAGTCGTCATATCACTCACATCATCATCATACAAATTTAAAAAAAAAAGATAATGTCATAGTTATGAAAATTAAAGATGTAAAATGCAAGAAGTCTGAATGCATCGGTGATGAGTGATAGGCATCGGGGATCAGTGATAAGTGATGAAGTGCAAAAACGGTTTCGCACAGCACTGTCAATGCAACACATTTTCCAACTGTCCCTCAGCTGGGTCGGTCTTTGCGTTGATGGGAGCCTGTGCTGTTGCATGGTGCTGCGCTCAATTTCCACTATTTCCATTCGGAATCATCATTGATTCAAATCGTGACATAAGATAAGAGATATATATATAACTGATACTGATATAACATATGGGTACTCCATCGCTGACACTCAACCTAAACAGTAACCTATGGCATACCGGTATACACATATGCATGTGCAAGTATATATGAGTGAAATGTAGTGTGTATGGCATTGTGTAATAGTGTTTATGTATATGTTTAAGATCTTATTTTTGAAAAATAAGGTCTTATACATATGTCTTGCCTTATGTGTTTGTATATGTTTAAGATCTTATTTTTGAAAAATAAGATCTTATACACATGTCTCTGCTTATGTATCTGTATATGTTTAAGATCTTATTTTTGAAAAATAAGATCTTATACGCATGTCTTTGCTTATGTTTTTTTTAGTGTTTATGTATGTGTATAAGATCTTATTTTTGAAAAATAAGGTCTTATACACATGTGCTGACACATGTCAACATTGACTTGTACACTAAGCGCGCGCAAGCAGGCACATGTACGCACACATGTGGGTACATATGAGTACACATGAGACACATATGACACATATGTGTAATGTAAATGTAATACATGTGTTTGCATATGTGCTTGCATATGTGTAATTATGTGTTTGCATATGTGTACACATATGTATAAGATCTTAAAATTGCAAATTTTTGAGAAAATAAGATCTTATACATATGTTGGCACATATAAAAACATATAATTAACACATATGGCAACACTAACCAACACAAACACATACACAAACAAAACATATGCAGTGCGCAAATCAACATGCGATTTGATATGTGACGGTATGCGCAAGACATGCGCCGCCTTTTGCCTAAGCTTGTGTTAATACATGTGTGACCACATGTGCATCTGTAAATGTTCCTGATGTATCCTGTAGTGTTAAGCTTTGTGTTCATATGTGTTATAAAAATGCACTGTATGTGAAATACATGTGTTGAACACATGCCTGACACATAAGGTGCACATGTCTCTTCACATATCTAACACAAGTCACCCACATAGCACACACATGTCTCGCACATATACCAACATTGACAGTACATATGTGAAACATCATTTCCCGGTGTCACTGCACATGCCAAAACCTTCAATGTCGATTGACCTGCGCATGGTCCATGGTCCATGGTCTTAAGTTCATATATCTACATATCGTTTTCACACTCTATGTTTGTCAGACATGCTTTCACTTTCTGCAGCAACCAGCTTCAAAACAAACCGGCCAAATCAAACGACCGTTCCTGCTGATCATGACAAGGACGATGATAGTGATGATGATGATGGTGATGATGATTACTGTGTCACGCTACTGCAGCACATCGTTATCATTATCGTCAATCATAGTAACATCAATCATATCATCATATCATATCATATCTCTCTGACTGACCTTGTGCCTCCCGCCCTGTGCCCTAGTCAGGGACCTGTAATGCGACGAAGGGCCGCTGTGGTGTTGGCAAGCGGCGTTTGCGTTTGTTTGTGTTTAACATGCGTTTGCACTTGTGAACCTCTTATGTCATCCTATGTGTTGTTATGTGTTTGGCTATGCGTCGGCTTATGTTTGCTTTGATGTTTGCTTGCGCGCTGTCTTGCGTTAGCATGTGCAACCATATACGACATGTCTTACGTATGTCACCCACATCTACATGTACGTGGCAACGTCATCTCTCTAAAGAGCATTAGGAAACCATTGGTTTGGGATCAAGCTAAAATATCTTGCATATCTTGAATATCATTGTTCAGTATTGTTCATTCGTCTGGAATATCTGGAATGCTGACAACAAGCGCCCATCAAACTTTGCGAGCAGCTGAAGCTAGATGTCGCACTAGATGATAGTCAAACAATCGCTCGCAGTGGCAAACCAGCGATTTTAGCCGGTCCACAGAATGGCCGTCTCCATTCGATCCGTTGGTATTCAGCACAAGCCAAACCCCAAAGATGATCGTCGAAACCACAGCCACAAACAACAAGCACCACATCAATTTCCATGTTCCAAACCCACAAGCAAATGCAAACCAAGCAACTACCAACTACCCAACAAACACAGACCAATTTCGACTTCTGCACCGACCTTCCCACCATCAGCTGCTAAGACAGAGCTCATCCTGAACTTAATAACTACTGGAAGTCCCGCGGCCAATCAACCAGTGGTTTTTCACTGTGGTAATATGCCAGCGACGGCCACGTGAAGCCTCAGAAGTTGCGATCCGGTAGGATCTTTGGAGCCACCAGCGTCCAGGCATAGACGACCAGGCAAGCCTCAGAGTGGAATCCCTGCGGGTTCTGCGGGTTACCCTGGTTGCCCTGCAGGATGCCAAAGGCAGAGTCGAGCGCCAAGGCCGCCAAGGTACAAACACCGTGCCAGCACGGATATTGAAGCGCAACCAACTCACCTGAGCTACTAAAGCTGACTGAATCAGTACAGTGAACATACGCAAAGTCATGATGTGTTCTCTCTATTTTGAAGTAACCTTCTGATGTGGCAGATCCAATGGTAAATTGTCAGCTGGAATCAGCCGTTTTGTTCGCATATTTTTTTTGCACATGTTTGGTGCATCTCAAAAGGGGTTTGCTATTGGGTTCACATCACATCATCACCGCCCACGTCCTGCATCCACCCAGCTGCTCGCGGTGCAAGGACGGAGGTGACATAGAAATCCGCCAGAAAGTGCACGAAGCAGCGCAGATAGAAGTCGTTGGCTTCCTCAGCGCATGGAGCCTCATGGATCCTTATCAGTGGTACCGTGATCCACAAATCCTTCCATATCTTCCATGCCAAGCTGCAAAATCATCCCCCTCTGTTCTCTGCACCGAGATCACCCCGGCCAAGTGCCTCCATTTTCCAGCAAGTTGTGTCTCACAAAAAAATCCCAGGAAATTGAAACTGTCAGCGGTGCCTGGCTGGGCTACTGCTGATGGCGAAGTATGTCAAACTCACGGCGGGCACCAATAGTCCCAACCTTTCAGTTTCCCGGGTGGCAATGATACCACCCTCCCAGATGTCAACTTTACCAGGAAAAGGTACTTGTATTATCATGTATTATCTATATCATCCTGGGTTCATGAGATGGCGCGGCAGGGCAAAATACAATGATTGCAATGATTGCAATGGGGACAGCAAAAACTCAGCCTGGTATCAAAGGAATCTCCCAGCGTGCCGTCAGTGGCCAAGTGACATGGTGGTTGGCAGATCCTCCGACGTCTGGGAGGTTGGCTGGATCCGAGCTGTTTGGCCGCACAAATAGATGCTGTAGGCAAACATCACCTGGACAGACATGGCAATGGTGGTGCTACGGAGGTTTCTTGAAATAGGGGTACCCCTAAATCATCCATTTTAATAGGATTTTCCATTACAAACCATCCATTTGGGATCATTTGGGGGTATCCCCATTTATGGAAACCCCCATATGTTGAAAAGCTATGAAAAGTTGACACCAAGGGTCTGCTGAGGTCAGCAGGGATCCATGTTCACACCAGCTGGTGATGCTCAGCAGGAGCAGCAAAGTAGACCCCACGATAGCAGAAATCACACACCAAGTGACCTGGAGTCAGACTGAGTCAGTCGGTTTCAGTTGCTTCGGTGTCTTTGCCAACAGTTGCTATCCTAATCTGCGATCCCAAAACTCTCCAGAACGACTTGATCAGTTGATACCAATGTCAGCAGAAGAAAAAAAGTGCGTTGTCATGTTTCATTACATGGAATCAAACCATACAAACCAGATCAACATACAGTAGCATGTGAACCACGACCAGAGATAAAGGCGAGGAACTGATGGATAGGCCACGCAGAGGTAGATGGAGCCAGCCAACCTTGGGCACGAGACTAGGTCCCGTCGCAACAAAAAAACATGCATGCTGGCGGGTTGTTGTTTCTTTGTTTTGCATACAGTTGAACACCTGGTATAATTAAATATAATTAAAGATTAGTCATTACCAGTGACCAGTGAATTACCAGTATATAACATTATATAATCACATTCAACATTATTTAACAATCGCATTTTGTTGCCGCCATTTTGAGAAGCTCAGCCAGGAGGCGATATAAGAAGCAAGGCAATTGAGGCGCTGATCATGATCGCCAAACGACCTCTGTAGGCCTTGAGACATACAGCGGTCGCTTGTTTTTTGGGTCTCCAAGTCTCTAGCCGGACTGATTCCAATAGGCATCAATTTCTGTGAAGAACATTCTTCTGCTGTGACACGAATACTCCAAAAACACAACTGTGCTCGATCACATTGCAAGGCGTTCCAAGTTTTGTATGAAATGAGCTTTATAAATTTAGTAAACAGTTCAAGATAGCTTAAGTATGTTGCAGAATGCGTTTTAAGCTGCCCCAAGCGATTCAGAACCCCCGGACTGCACCGGGCCTGTGAGTTCATCGATCTTCGTCTCGCCTGCACCTGCAAAGATATGCAAAGTTGAGCCCCAGAAGATATTTGAAGCACCACATCTGGCTGAATCTGGCCTCTTGATTTTAAGATACTTTAAGTTTCAAATAGTTCGCTTTTGGTCACTTTTGGTCACTTTTGGTCATTCGGTCAGACATTCGCTGAAATCTTCCCACGACTTTCCGACGGCATCACCGCCAAAGCACCGCCGAGTCGTAGAGGCAATCATTCAAATTGTAAGCACCGTCGATGAAAAGAACAGCCTTGCCATGACTGTGACATGACGACATGACGACATGACTGTGACATGACCTATGGATACCTCACGATACCTCTGGGTCCTCCAAATTGAGGAATTGGGCTGGTGTGTCTCGGTTGGTGCCTCTGCATCGTTGGGTCTTCGGATGTCTTTGGTCATGACAATTGAATACAACACAAAGCATCACATATTTGTTCCTCCAGCTAATTTCCTATGGGCATCTGTTGTCCTATCAATCTAAGCTCCGCATTCACGCTGTGGATATGACACTCGCAAATCGCGAACTGGCAAGACTGCATACTGCATAGTACCCATTTGCCTGTAGCACTCGGTAAGCAGCTGAGGCAAACCTGCAAATTCGCGCAGCCAGTGGACGGAACATGATGGGGTGTGTAAAATAAGAAATGTTTTTTTTCTCAGTTGATTTCATTTGAGCCCCCCACATACTGAAGATGTCCAGAGGAACAAAGATCACATTGGGAAAGAAGAGAATGATCCACAGAATCAAGGACCTTGGTCTTGGTCTTGTAAGATCTTGTAAGCAACTTTGCTCAATGCTTCACTCGCTTCACTCCATGACACAATGGAAACATGTCCATTTTACCTGGGTTATTTGGTCAGCCATGTACATCCACGGGAATTTGCTCGTGCCAAGACATGTGTTCTGACTTTTTGTATCTTTTTGTCAGGTTGTTAAACGGACTGGTCGATGTTGACATCCGAAGATGCTTAAATTTGGCTGAGTTGCTGAATTCCAATCACAGACCTCAGCTGCAAGGGAGCCCCGGTTTGGCGCTCGAAAACGCCTTGGGCGTCCCAGCACCAGCGCACGTCCAAGGTACAAAAGAAGAACAATCTGCGAGCGCTGCATCAGAGAAGATTTGCCACACGTCAGAGCAGCTAACCTCAGAGCAAGGGCTCAAGGGGTGAGATTCTAAACCAAAGGTCGATTCTCAATAAAAGGTGTCAGGCAAACAATTCATTCCACATATATTCAGTTTGAATTGGTGTTTTTTCGACCTTTGCCTCCATGTCCATGTGGTTTGTTCTAGATGGTACCCACCTCTGCAACATCTTGCCACGTGATGCATGGATGCTGGGTCCAAGTTGTCCAAGTTGTCCAAGTTGTCCAAGTTGTCCAAGTTGTCCAAGGTGCATGGTGTACATCAGCAGGGAAGAGACTTCAGTACCTGCAAGGGGAGGAGTTGCCGGAATATGTCAAAATCACCTGTACCAGCTCCAAAGTGAAGCTAAAGTTGGAAATGTTTCAATCGCAATTGATTTGAGATTTTGACTTAGCTTCACATATTTGCAGCATTTTGCAGCACCCTTTGCATCAGCATCAACCTTTGGGTCACGAAAGGCCAATTGATCTCGCCAGCACTCTCCATTGCCAGAGCCTCTCAACCCGGTGATACCCGGTGATGGAACCACTGGAGCCACGCCTACCCGGCTACCCTTAAGGACCTGATGGCACTGGCCTTCACATTTTTGGGTTCAAGTGTACCTCCTGATACTGCCTGATACTGCCTGATACATTATAATCATTAGATCTTCCCAGATTTTTTAAGGTCAAAGAAGCGCTCCACGAGAAGGCATTCATGACTTGACGTCATTATTTCGAGTTGTGTTGCAGTGATATTTGGAGACGTCTTGAGTATACTACACCACAACCTGTCGTTCAAATAATCCAATTGGTGCAGCGTTAACCCCAGGCATACGTCCCTGGAATGGGCCTTCACATTCACAGATGCCAATGGTGAGCTGGCCTAGGTCAACGCAGCTGTAGGAAGTCTCAGTTGTTTTTCGGAATCTCCGGTCGGATGCTGCCAAAGTGGCCACAGCCAGGCACCAATCGAAGCAGCAGTGCCCAGAAGACCCGAAGGGCCTGCACAACTACCAGCAACCTTAGACTTCAATGGGTCAGATCCCTGGCAGGTGATAAATGGTGATAAGGCCTGATAAGGGCTTCATACCGGGAACCCGGGAACCCGGGAACCCGGGAACCCGGGAACCCGGGAACCCGGGAACCCGGTACCGTGCTTCATTGTGGGAATGTCATAAAATTTGAACAGGAACACTGCAACATGTCCACACTCAGGCACGGGCCAATGCGAAAACTGCCGCGACTGCATCCACACTCAAACCCATGACCAGCGTAACGCTGACCAGAGTGGCTCGAAATAGTCAGTGTTTACTCAGGAAATGCTTGCAGAAATCTGATGGACACTGATGTCATCATAATCCCGACAGGTCAGAAGAGGACCACTCCCCGGTGGCAGTGTCCATGCGAAGGCTTCAAACAATGCTTCACTTCATGAAGGAACTTTTACAGTGACATTCTGCAACTCCATGGAGACATTCTTGTGTTCAAAACAGGCTGTTCAAGTCGCACCTGCATTGCTCTGCGAGCACCCAGAGCCGCTAATAGCTACCAGGTGAACCCACCATGGAAGGATCAGGGCTCTCACGGTTGAACCATCCAGAATCACATGATGTCATGCCCAGCCTGTGCGATCTGGAACATTTCCTGACATTGAGATGTCCACTGACTGAACGCATAGTCTGAGAGTGCTCAACCCCAAATTGCTGGCTGCAAAACGGTTGACAATTGCGAATTTCTCAGGGTCAGGTGGTCTTCATTTCTCGGGCTTTGCACAACAAGTTTTTGTGCTACAAGTATGTGACGACCATGCCAGCAGCACGTTCAGCACGTTGCTGCGACGTAGGCGGCTGAGCTCTTGCGATGCCTCAGCTATTCGTTGACAACATGGCCCATTATTGCACTGACACCATCCATCACCATCCTACTGCAGCCAAAAAAAGATCTGACACATCTGGCGGCCAACTGAGACTGAGAGTACCTTGGAGCATCCAATGGGACCTTGATGGACCTTGATGGACCAGCGTTTTTAACATCCGGAGCTGGTGATCACTGGTGATCTATTTCGAGTCTATGTCTCCGCACATACCGGATCGCAGAGGCCGTGGCTCCTCGCTCCTGATCTCCACTATCCACAGTCATTCCGAATGACGTTAATCATCATCCATACACCAAAGAGGTGAAAGAGGACTAACCGGTGAAAGACCAGTCTACTTAGTTCCCTTCTTGAATTCACTAACAAACTTTTGGATACATCTCATAACTCTCATATCATTATAATGACATTATGGACATGACATCTCAACCGGCCTCTTCCATGTCTTGAAGGTCCAGTTGATACTGCGCCACACGGGTCCAGAAATCTTCCTCCTCACAGTGGTTGAACCGTATGGGACCAACAGCACCTCCAAATGGACCTGCGATGTCCAAAAAAAGCACCATTTATAGATAGATGATGCTAGATTTATAGTTGATTTCCCCAATTTCCCATTAAAACATATGAAAACCTTCATTTACAATCATTTTTGGGAGATTTTCCCATATTTACCCATGACGTTCCTGTTAAACCCTCCAGCTGGGGATTTCCCAGCTGGTCATGGATCAAGGGGACAGTGATGGGGCCTCACGTTGCAGCTGCTCTTCCTGTTGTCGTTGCCGAGCCAGGTCAGCCTCAGTGGACCAAGACCGCGAATTTCACATCCCCAGAATGAATGGAATAAACTATATCATACTACTGACAGTACTATATCATATACTCTTTGAGATGATTTTGGTAAGATGGTAATTTAGTGTAATTTACCAATTCCCCATAGCCCATTTACCAATACCCGCAATAGCCGAATCGCCATCATCTTTCAGAGGGCATCATGAAGAAGACCGACCTACCAACCCCTCGCTACCAAGGTGTGAATTGATATCCACCATGCTGGGATTTGTTGCGCGTATAATTTGGGACACACCCAGAAGTTGTATCTCTGAGCTGCATTGGTCTGAGTCGCCGCACCAGCAATTCCTGCTCCTCTTTCTTGCACGCCTGATATTGATTCAGCTTGACACCCAGCAATGACGAGGCTATGACTTCCAGCAGCCAACCACAATCCCGGCAATCATGCACAGTTCGAATTTACTCTTTTTTGACTTTATAAATTCAGATCAATTTGAAGGTTATGTTCCAATAACCAACATCAAACCAATCATCCACGGTGATAAGTTCCCCGACTCTTGGACTATATGAGTATCTATTTCCAGAACTAAAAACTCCCAACAACCAATATGAAACCACCAGCACTGGAAATCATGTAAGTCCCAGCAAATAGATACTTACAAAAATGTACACAGAGAGAGAGAGAGGAAAAACATATTCAATATACATACAGATATAGGCATATACACGTCATACACGTACATATGATATTTATGCTTATAGACAGATAGACAGCGATCGATAGATAGCTAGCTAGCTAGATGGCTGGATAGATATAATAAGCTATGTCTATATATATATACAATTATGTGTGTATATATATATGTGTGTGTAAACAAAATATACAAATCTCTGATCATCTCTGGCTCTGTGTGAGTTTAGATTTATCTCCCAACCAACCTGCCACGGTCACACCTCCAAGGCAGCCAGCAGCTCCTGCTCCTCCTGCTCCATGGCGCTGATTTCGGCCTCCGGGAGACCAGATTGGACCTGGCAATCATTGGGACTGTTAAGACTATATATCGTATATACATCATTTATTTACATATGATATATTATACATAATTATACATATACATATATACATATATATACTGTGTATATATATATATATATTATGTAAATTCATAGTTCATATGTTTTAATAACATATAGATTATCTATCTCAACCATCCAATCTGGGTAATTTTTGGATGTGGAACCAATGGTGGATGTCTGGCAGTGGAAGTCTATGGCACCACGCTGTCTGTTTCCTGAATCATGTCGGAACACATGGCATCTCAGATGCAGCTACATTGTTTGATCCCACCATAATCACCGTAGACAAACTCAACACTCAACAGTTTTGATTAACCCAAAGGTTTCAGTCCCGCAGTGTTCATCCATCAGATCAAGCAGATCCCATCTCGCACCTCCACGGCTTCCTAATCAGAAAATGTCTGACAGCTGAGTATCAAATCGGTGATTGGTAGTATCCTGATGGTTTTGCTATCTTGTTTTAATCTGGCGTTGGGTACTAAACTGATCAACGTGAATAGTCTCAGCCATCCAACTTGACCATTTTTTGCATGTCTTTCTCCCCAACAAATAGGGGCTGCCATGCTATCTTTCAAATAGCATGTATCCCAACACCGGCATCTGTACATTTACAATAGCAACCTCTCCCAATCAACAACAGCTCCCAATCCGGCTCCTCGTTCTCGACTTCCTGTTGCAGGCGCTGATAGGCCTCGCTAAACGAAAATCGAGCAACTCATCGACTCATTGGATCCTTCCATGAACATCAACCCTGAGGATCCATGGATCAACATCAACATCTAGAAAAACATCAATTTTCTATGGAACATCAACCATAAACAGACCATCAGCAGCACATGAAAAACACGCCTCGTTGTAGGTACGATTCTCCTCTGCAGCCTGCAGTTTGGACAGTGTCGTAACTGTGTCCTTTAAGAAAGCAAGAAGCAAATGGGAAGCAAATGCTGAACGATAATACTCAAATATACTCAAACAATACTCGGTTTTGTATAGTTGTGTATATCTTCAAATTGGATTAAGAACAGAAAAACTCGAGCGCCACTGACTCTTTTTCCTGCCAAATCGCATGTGTTTGCCCGGCAGCGTCTCCACCCGAAAGCTCTGGTAGCCATTCGGATCCAGCTAGATGCCAACCCAAGATGATTGGGCCACTTCCAGGGATTCACGTGGGGACATATCTAAAATACACAGAGTGCATATCGTTCCATGGTTTTCTTTGGCGTACAAAATCCTATCAAGATCCGATGCATTTCTTTGCAACCTCATTCAAGATCTTGGAGAACATGCCCCTGCAAATGCAGGCAATTTGGCGGCTTCACCGTGGATGTTTGAAGCCTTGATGTTACTGGTGGATATTCCTACAAGCATCAAGAATCAATCTGCAGTCAGAATGGCTGCCACTTGGCTGAGACACTTCAGACTTTCATGGCACAGGCCTTTCACAGAGGGGAATTCGATCCAAATCACATTCACAAAATATTTGCCGATGACTTTGTGTCGAGATCGGAGCTACCTTTCTCTTGCAATATTTCTTTGTTTCCCTTTGTTTCCTCCAACAATTTCAGAAGTAATTGTCTGCGATCAGCTTTCGAAGCCTCAAAAGCAGAATCTTGCTTTTCTGTAATTAGGACACAATACTTCCAGGTACAATCCAGCTGCTTCACATCTGCTGATCGAAGCTTACAAGTCTCACAACTGGTCTGTGAAAAACACTCGTCCAAGCCTGTTCAGCTCAAATCTGGGCACATTGAGGCATACATACTATGCGTCAAAAGCGAACAAAGTGCTGAATTTCTGGAAATCTGACAATAGACGGTCAAACAGACCATGATCTTTCTCTTTCTTTTGCCGAAAATATCTAGGAATCTAGGTCACCCTATGATGAGGATCAACTTGGGCATCACAACAATGTCAAGCTGCTCAAGCTACCCCGGGCCTTCACATGTTCACAAATCAGCCAATATATGCCCTGGGCAGTGGGAGATGGGCAGGATACTGTGGATCCAAGTGATCAGTCTCCGGGACATGGTACGTTTCCTGCTTATATCCAAGCAACTCCAGCAGTATGCCGCACAAGAGTCCCACGAAAAATAGAGCCTTAGGCTGCGATGAATGTGCCATTTGGGATGCCATTTGGGATGGTCTTCCGTGCACATCTTGTCGTCGGTCGGTGTGGGAAACCTGGTTTTCAGTGAACTATGTCAACATCTCCGCAACACACCGGAGCTCATTGGGTTTCACCAAACTGAATCCACACCAAATGGGATCATCATGGGAGTATCAATGGAATTGTTGATGGGATGATCACTTTCCATTACGAATAAGCCTTAACCTACATATATATATATATACATATATATATATATAGTAAGATATACATATATATATGGGTATGTCTCAAAATGAAGTGCCCTTTTTGGACCCCAAAATGTTACTTTAAAGAGGAGAAAAGGGCACCTCAGTTTGAGACATACCCATATATGTATTTAGATCATGTTTAGGCATGTGTTTATCTCTAGCAGGAATTTCTAGATATGCAGAATCCAAACCCAGGCCAGATGGCCATGGCGGATTGCCATGGCCTTTTTCGCCACGTCACATTGATCACCGCCGATCCGTTGGCCACACTCTGCGCCTCTGTGAGGAGCTCCTTGGATCACCATTTGAGTGGATGCTAATATGGGATTTATATGGGAGATACCCTCTGGTAAACTAACATAGCTATGGAAAATCACCATTTATAGTGAGTTTTCCCATTGAAAATGGTGATTTTCCATAGTTATGTTAGTTTACCAAAGGGTATCATGGATTATCCATGAATGGGATGATTGGGATGTCGGATCTTTTGGATGAGGTTTTTTCTCTTTCATGGATTGTAAGATTCCAGACATGGGATCATGAATCGAAGAATCCCACCATGTCATTGCCATGTCATTGCCATGTCATTGCCACGTCCGAATGTGTCCCATGAAGCCATGGGTCAGGAATCATCAGTCAATTGGATGGGAACCTGACAACTATGGTGACATCCATAAACCATCAACGATACCCGAAATGAGCCATTCTGTTTGTTCCTCTAAATCCTCTAAACATCAAGCAGTAGCTTTGTGACTGGGTTGACGACATTTTGTTTCAAATTTCTGCAATAAGCCCGGAAATTGAAAACACCTGATCATTCCAGTAAGGGTGTGTCCTGCGTGACCAGGAAGAGGAGCGCCACGATTGCAAAGCTGATAAAGGCCTTGGGGGGGGAAAAATGGCTCATCCAAAACTCAGACCTGAAATTCTGAAACATCCATATCCTATATCATCATATTTCATCATATTTCATCATATTTCCATGTTCATCATATTTCATCCAAATCCGCATCTTTCAGAACATGGTGGAAGATCCAGGTGACCAAAAAACTTGGTGCATCTCAGTGGCAACAAAGGTGCCAGGGCTCTCTGAGAACATGTATCCCAGCCTCGGTCCAAACGACTTTGATCTTTGGGTCAAACTTAGAGAAGACATGGTAGAACTCAACAGAAACTCCAAACATCTGCCAGGTTGTCTATTTTAAGGGAAATCATGCTGGTTAATAGAGATAGCCTTACCTATATGCTTTGGATGTTGCGGAGGTTCTGCCCGATTTGAATCCAATCTGATAATCTTGAGCTTCATGATCATTCCATCCATCTCCCACTACAGACCTAAGATTCTAAGTTATCTAAGTTATCTAAGTTCCTGATCCTCCAACGATTTTCCGTTCCACCTTTTGTCCAATCGAAAGCCGCCAAGAAATTCTTGCGGCTCAGCCGCGAATTTCCACCCAGGCCAGCCAGCAATAGGACCACCGGTGGTATACAGGCCACGGTGATAATCTTCCAGGCCTCGGTGTGTTGAGAAAGGCTGATGGTGCGGCCGTGCCTTTTATATAGAATTGTTGAGAAAGAGATTGACTCCAAAAATCGGAGCATTGGATATTTTATGATATATTTTGATATATTTTGAATATGTCAGAATGACCATCTGAACTCTCCGGTCTGAAGATTTGACCCACCAAAAATCGTGGAAAAACCGACCCAAAAAACCCATCCCCCCATCTCCAAGGTGCAGTTCGGGTGGCATTCTGCAGCGATGCTGTAAAGGAAAGGCCCAAGAAGCCCATTTCCTCAGCGATTTTGGGAAGCGATTTTGGCGCCTGCCTATGGCGCCTGCCTCTGCATGTTGGGGCTGCCAACCAACTGTTCCCTGCATAAACCCACAAATCCCGGAGAAAATTCAAACAGGCAATAGGGGAGGGTACAAGCATTCGGCCACTTTTTGCTATAAGCTGAACCTCGAAAAGAGAGAAATCTATGCAGCGCCCCTTCGGATGATTCATCGACAGGCGTGCCCTAGGTCTAAAAATGAGCTAAAAGCCATGCATTGATGAACCATGTCAATTTTCACTGCCAACTCCCTCAGTTTCAACATGTTTCAACGTTATTTGGTCAGATTTGATCCACCTCGCTTGTCTCAATACGTACTGTCTGTATATATATATATATAGTCTTCTGTTCTTTCTGTCTGAGCCAGCAGTGAACGTCTCTCACTCATGATATTATCATATATTTTCCAGCTCGAAGCTGAAGGCTGCCTGCATCCACAGAGGTGAGCAGGTGGTCCAATCGCAGCTAGCATTGGTACAGTGAAACGTGATGTGACGGTGCACATTCCTCTCACATCTGCAGCATCGCTACAACTAACGACTTTGCTCCAACAAGACTCTACTGGACTCATCATTTACTCATCATTAAATCATCAAATCATCAACTAGCACTTGCAACACTCATTCCAGCTCCATCATTTACTCATCATTCATCATGTCCCTCCAGTTCTGCACCTCCTTAGAGACCCTTGGGGATGAAGTCGCCCACTGTGGACTGGAACTCCGCCTTGGAGCCATGAACTCAATGGCTTGCAGATGATTTACTTATATCTAGCTGCTGAAAAATGTGAAAATGCAGATTTTCGGAGACTGTCTGTCTGTCTGTCTATCTATCTACCTTATGTACATATATATATATATGTATATATATATACATATATTTATCTATACATAGTATATGATATAGATGTTCACCACAAATATGCAATGTTGCTATGGAGTATGGAGAAAATAACCAACAAAAACGGCAGCTTTGTGGCAGCATGGGACCCGTCCACCCGCCTGCGTGAAGTTGGGGATCAAAGATGGACCCTGCCCGGTGGAGGCATTGGTGAGCACCTGAGAGGCTGCAACTGGGTTGGTTTCAGGGAAATGTTGCAGGAAACGATGGTTTTGCCAATAACATCTGAGGGGTGTGAATGTCCCCTTGAACCAATTCCGAGACTTCTGCAACTTATGGGTTTGCACACCTCAGGCATGGGTTTCTAGAAGCGTGAAGCTTGCCATATCCGAAATGCCACTAGTTGCATCTACCAAGCTCCTCAAGGCTTCTTTAAAAACCAACCATCCTTCCCATCCTTCCCATCCTTCCCATCCTTCCCATCCTTCCCATCCTTCCCATCCTTCCCATCCTTCCCATCCTTCCCATCCTTCCCATCCTTCCCATCCTTCCCATCCTTCCCATCCTTCAATCAGTTTGGTCCTTGTTTCCAACTCAGCGGCCATGAAGAAGAAGCCCACCATGGCGAGTGAAGAAGAAGCCCACCATGGCGAGGCGCATGCAGTGTTGATCTCCCTGAGGCGCATGTTGTTCCACTCCTGCACGAAATAAAAATGGCGAGCCACGGGTTGCAACCAAATCAATGGATAAGGCTTGGAAAATATACACATGTGTATATAATGTATGTATATATATAATGTATATAATGTATATAATGTATATATATAATGTATATAATGTATATAATGTATATAATGTATATAATGTATATAATGTATATAGTGTATATAATGTATATAATGTGTATATATATATATAATGTATATATCTAATATATGCATCATGGGTTCTTAGGTCCAATCACTAACAGTTACAACGCATGCCGTTGTGATCTTGAATTGTTTTCCAATTCTAACAAGTCGGGGTACTAATCAAATACGTATGCCACACTCCTGTCCAATAATTCCATCTTCCAAAGCCCAAGGACTGAATTTCAAGCATGTCATGTCCCTAAAACAATGCATTGATTCATTGAAGTCACCTCCTATGTGGACATGTTGTAGTGAGCGTTGTGCTTCAAAAATCATTGATGTGGCTGCACCTCAGGCTTGTAGTTGGCGGTAAAGGTAGGACCGAACCATTTGGGCCTCTGTCGACTTGGCCAGTTGAGTCGATACAAATCAGTCAACATGGTTTTCAACCAGTTTTTCTCGTATATTTTTAGCTGTCTCTTTTCAAATCGGAATGCCAAATCCAGAAATTTCAGTTGTGGCAGATTCCTTTCTTTCCCCAAGAAAAGCGCCTCTTGGAGCTCATTGGAGCAGTGGGGTTCCAACCCAAGTCTCCAGGCTGGACGCCTTCGCCTAGTTCCAAAGCTGGCATCGGATGCATCGGTAAATCCGGTTCATCATCCTCCTGATTCAATAGTTTCAATAGTCATTTTGGGGCAACTCTACATCAGTCTACCGGGATTTTCACCAGACAGACACCACCCAGACACCAGATCCTCTCAGATCACCCAGTGGCTGTACTTGGTGATGACATTCTCATACCGCCACAGCTCGGAAAGAGCAATCACAACGAGGATCTGCAGCCATCCAATGATGGGCACCTGTCGCATCGTCGAAAAAAAACGACACAGATGCCATCCCAGTCAGATGTGAAAACTCCACATCATTTGGGAAAAAATATGGAAAAATCAGATGACCATAGATGACATCCACAGACCCTAAATGATTCTGGCTTCGGTAGAAATTGATGCCACGTTCGGATGGGTGGCCGATGGTACCGATTCCGCCTGGGTGGCCGCCTTCAGTGGATCCGCTGAGTCAGTGGGATAACCTGCCGCTGAAAAAAACGGTTCAGACGTTCGTTGTAGGATTGAAAAATACGTCGCATCCATGGATACTCATCTATACATATCTATACCATAGATACTTGATATGATCGGCCAAAAAAAAAACGTGGTGTACGCCTTTTTGAACCGTCCACAAATCTCTATAAAGTCATTCCTTCTGTCCACCAGTTCTCCGAGCTGCGGGTGATGAAGGGCTCCAACTTGGCTCCAGAGGTCTGCACGGTGTAACCCAAGGTGGCCAACATGCACACGCGGCCGTGGGCCAATTCAGCCTCCCGGTACCTGCCACCGATGGACCGATGCCGTTTGGAGCTTGGGAAAGCCAAAAAAAGTCCAAGTTCTGAAAAAAACAAAGTCCCAGCATGATCCGGTACAATATATATATATATATATTTATCACATTTGATTACAATATATTACAATCACATTTTGTTACGTTTCTTTGTTTGCGCAGACTGTACCAAGAGGAGCACCAGGGCAGCAAGCGCTGGTTCTTTGCAAAGCCGGCGGGGTCGAAGCCCGCATCCCCCACATAAGGGCCGAAGATATCGTTGGTGAGGCCTGGCTGAACAGGCCTAATTGGTTCAATTCTGGAAGCATCACCGAAAATAGTATATCCAAAATGAGAGTTCCAGAATATTCCAGTCATCTAATGAATCTCATCTAGTGAATGAATCTACTAATATAGCTAATATCATATCAATAATATTCAATAATTATATGATTTGTAATGATGTTCATCTAAACTAATAATTACTCAAAACTAATATCACTCTTGATCGATTCTGCTCGATGCTTCTCCCCAGCCGGGCCTTCTGGCACTGGCGCCCACGGCAGCGCCTCCGAGTTGGCACGGAGCACCATGCGGTCCGTCTCCTCCGTGGCTTTGAGAAGGTTCATAGGATTTCATAGCTTTGTGCTGTGGTATTGCCAGACATTCCAAGTCATATCCCCAGATGACCATAGATGACCACCATCCCCAAGATCCCCAAGATCCCCAAGTCGGCCAGTCCTGCTTCGCATAGCCACCGATGAAGGGGTTCAGGTTTCCAGTGGTGAACTGCTCGACCAAGGACTGTCCAGTGGCACCATTCTGAGCGACAATGGCCGCCATGGCCACCATGGCCAAGCGGCCGTTGTTAATCCTTGGAACGACACGCTTTCGGCTGTCTCCTACAGTATTCTGTAGTCGTTGTGGTCTATGGAGCTCCTCAAAATGCTACAGTCTATGGTTCATCGTCATTGGACACCGTCCACCGCAAGTAGAAATCAGGTAGGAATCCTGCGATTCAAATTCTCATGACCATTGTCCTGCCAGTGCACCACTCTTTGAAAGCAGATTAGGCAGGGCCAAAGAAGTTGCAAATCACTTCAGAGAACAGCACAGAAACAAGATTTGCTTTCAAACCGGTCTTTATCCAGCACTGACAACGTAATCTGTGAGGTATTGCCCTTTCGTCCAAGGGTCTCTGCCAACAGTTTCTTCTCTTTCTCCTTGCATCGTAACACACCAAACCAACCGGCTGGACAGCGTCCAGGTAATGACAGTATCGAAACATGAACTTGGAGTGCAGGAGGTATAAAGGGTATAAATCATGATGGAAGGTATACTGTAAATCATGATGAAAACATACATTGACATACATCACCTATCTGCAGAAGTGTCCATTGGTCTCACCAGCCTGGAGATCTGCAGCCCGAACCCATTTCTCCCCATCTCCTCAGGAGAGAGCTTGTTGATCTGTCCCCAGAAAGGAGGATAGCCATAGTTCCTTGGGACACCACGCAGCTCACTGGTCGACAAAGGTTCTGACACCGCGACCGGCGAAATAATTGTGATATCCGTGATATCTATCAAAGAATCCACTCCAAAAGAGACCGTTTAAAAGGTTTGTGAACATTGGATTTTTGCATGTCCATCATGTCCATCATGTCCATCGCCAGGGCGCGTTGGGAATGCAATGTTCTTGGCCTCAATGGCCCCAGCCAGGGCGAAGATCTGCAACCAGCCGGCCGTTGGCACCTTGTAGATGGCCTCAGGTTGGATGCTGGGGTTTGGAGATCCCAATTCTGCAAAAAAATCATGATAAAGTGATCCCAAATATCATGTGTATATATATAATATGATATTTACACATCAATAAGATATTTCGTGATATGTCCATATTGAATTGCTTCAGAAAAATATAGAAAAAGATAGAAAAAGTAGATTTGTTGGTTGCAGAAAGCATGCCTTGCCAATACGAGAACCATCCGCGTTCCAAGGATCTTGGAGAAAGAGTGAGCACAAGTTGAGCACAAGCAAGTACTGACAGTTACTGGCTATGACTGTTTTTGATAACTTGAGCATACTTAAGCCATCTGCCTCCCTTTCTGTGCCTCGATGGTGCAAGGCACATCGGAGAACTTGAGGTCCCTCAGCAACATGCCACGAACTGAGTCAAGCATGGCAAGTGACCTTCTCAAGCTTTCCTGGGTCCTTTGGAAAACAATGCGGAGACCCTGAGCAAAATGCACAAAGGTGGTATTGGCGTTGCAAAGACAAGTCTTGCAACAGCTTCCAGTCAAACGCAGATGCTTTCTGTACCAAGGAGCATGGAAGGGGACAAGTAGCCCCCGAAACGTCCAAAGAGGTCTGGCACAATCATGCCAATGGTTGCAGCCATGCCTTGGGTTTTCCAAGCAGATGGATAATTTAACATCATATACATATGTATACAGTTTGTATATAGAGATATAGATATGGATATAGGTATAGGTATACATATATATATATACGTATGTATATATATATATAGAGAGAGAGAGAGAAAGAGAGAGAGATTTTGATATTAGATATTAGCTATCAGATATTCGACATTAGATATTAGATATTATATGTAGATATAGACATAGATATAGATACGTTCGAAATATGCATATAGATATAGATATATATATATATATAATTATATAATGGTAATGGTGTGTGTATATATATATATATATATGTATGTGTATATATACATCAATTTAGGCTACTTATGTCTATGTGGGTGCTTCTCAAAATGTAGGATCCCCAAAACAATAGGTTTCAATACTAAAATGGTCTAATGACTTGGATCTGAGGGTACCCCCATTTTAAGAAACATTCACATGCACACATGAAACCATCATGGACCGTAAGAGTCTGAGGTGCAAATACGGCCGTGCTTGAGCTCCAGCTCACGGTTGCGCCTGGCACAGGGATCAATCAGAATAGACGGGGGGGTACATTTGTACCTGTAAAAAAAGATTAATAGATTTACATATATATATATATAATGTAAATATATCTATACATGAATAATTATACAGGTATAGAATGGTATAGATATTCCCAAATATTCATATTGATATCGGTATACATAATATATATATATATGTCTATATATGTATATATACATACATATAAATATATATATATATGTACATATATATATATACATATATATATATATACATATATATACATATATATATATACATATGAATATATATATATAGGTGTGCAGATAGACATGTAATATAGACTAGAGAAAGAGAAACTCGAAGAACAAGACTTCGTCGGTTCAAAACATTGAGACCAAGATGGCTCCGGAGAGGCTCCCCGCCTGAACTTCTCCTCGTCTTGGAAGGCCATCATGCCAAAGGGATCCCAGTAGCCCAAAGGAGGGCAGGCACCCAGCTCCTATGACCAGCCCAGCGATGTATTGGGTGGCAACTATACTCGTCACATACCCATCAGTCATTATTATTAGTGATATCATTAATAACAATTCATCATACTATATCATACTATATCCCATTAATAACCATTAATGACCATTAATGATCATTAATAGTATGGGATAATCATGAATGATAATCATTAATTATCCCATTAATAGTATATCCCATTAATTACAATTACTATATGACTATCGCTACTTTTCTGCACCTCGTGCGGTTACGATATTTAAAACTGCTGCGACCATCCCACAAAGCCTTGGAAGGATCGAACTGGGCGAAGAAGCCCTGGCCGTCGTTGAACGGAGAAATGTGGCCCGAAGTGAGCTGTTCCTCAGCTGATGGGCCCATTAAATGGTTAGCAAAAAAAGCCAGGGATGGTTCCCACTACTCTTCTGTTGGTCAATAAATGTCAATCAAATGTTCATCAATGCCATGAGTTTTTGCCAACAAGAATAGGGTTTCCGGGCATTTGTTCCCTTAACGAAGTCTGGGATATTTTGTATCGAGAGTAATAAAAGGATATAAAAGGGGTAGGCACCATGTGGACAGTTGACACACATGGCGGTTTCGCAGAAGTGTAAGTGCCAAAGGGGAAGGCAACGATTTGAACTTAGCGTGACGTGCAACAGGACATTCTGGTAGAAACCAAACTTGAATAGATTGACAGACATATTAGACATATTTTGCAGCTGAACAAAATCATAAGGTGCACGCGCGACTGAGACTGTGCCACTCTCCATAAGGGAAGGTCCATGTTCCATCCATGTTCCATTGAGAGAATTCGGAAAGATTAGTCGACGGATCGCCCTTGACACCAAGACTCGACAGGAGATTGTCCTACCGAGTCGCAAAAAACAATTTTCAGCTGGGCCGTGCCTCCTCAAATCCTTTCTGTTCAAGGCGATCTCAACAACCCTCTAGTACAGTAATTTCTACATAGCTATGGACTTTTTTCTCAGCTTATAGATGATGATACCAGGTATTTCGTAATGATATTCATCATCTATTGTCATTAAAGATGATACCATTAAAGATGATGATATTCCAATTAAAGGCCTGGTGTTGTTCCATTGCTTTGTGAAATTACCAGGCTGGCTGGTCCTGTGAGGCCATTCTGGATCAGCATGGCAGTCATGGCAACCATGGCCAAGCGCCCGTTGTTCAGCTCGGTGGTCAGCTTCAACTTTCGCTCGGCAGGGTCCTGGCGAGAAAAAGAATTTAATTAATGTAGCTACATGACTTCAAATGAGGATACACATGGATCCAAATGAGTGGTATCACGTGCGGTATCACAATATAGTGTCTTGTGTCAAACTTGGAATTGTATGGAAATGTAGGTCTCGTACCGTTCCTAATCCCATTGTATGGAAATCCTCCTGCGAAGGTGCTTAGCAAGAGCCCCACCAGTCCCAGCCGTCCCAGCAGCCTGGATCTTCCTGCCCCAGTAGCCAGTGCCGAAGTTGCCGGGCTCCCCGTACTTGCCGTAAGCAAAGCCGCCGAGGGACTGATCCTACGTTCGCAGCAAGACATCCCAAATCATCCTACGTTGCAATGGAACAGCAATGGCACGTTGCAATGGCACGTTGCAATGGCACGTTGCAATGGCACGTTGCAATGGAACAGCAATGGAACAGCAATGGAACAGCAATGGAACTCTAGTTCACTTGGCTAACTCCGATTCGCTCCTTGAAGAGCTGAGTCTCAATGAGGCCGGCCACCAATAGGACCTGCAGCCATCCCTCCAGTGGCACCTTGGAAATGGCTGCCAGACCGCTGGGCACATCGGCGAATTTCAAGTCCTGCGATGGGGAAAGGTAGCCATCGAACTTTCCGAAGATGTCCTGGCGGTGTTGTGAAATTCAACAAACAAAAAAAGAGAGAAGAAACAAAAACATCCATGAATCATCCATTCATCCATTCATCCATTCATCCATTCATCCATTCATCCATCATTTGCATTACATATTTTATTACAACATAATATAGCATATTATAACATATTAATCATATAATATATATATATGTGTATGTCATATTAATTATCACTATTCCACACTATCCCATCCTGCAGAAAAGTCGTCTTTTTTGCCAAGGGTCTGGCCACAGCATGCCGATGGTGGCGAACATGCAAATTCGTCCGTGCTTCAGCTCCACAGCCCGGCGACGATCAAAATCCTCCTTGGTGCAGTCACCTGAGATTCGAATCGATGGAAGATTTAAGCACCATGAATCGGCCATGAGAAGCTGAAAATATTTGTAAATCTCAGATTATATCAGTATATATATATATGTATATATATATATATATCAGTGTATATCAGTGTATATATATATATAATTATATATACAGTATATAACTATATATATATATCAGTATATTCAGTATATCATAACTTTGTCTATCTTGTATCTGTATGAGTAGAGTGGGAAAAGACTGGATTGGATAAGAAATGGATCGGATAGGATAAGATACGGTAGGTAGATAGGCAGACAGACAGATAGATACTGTAGATAGATATGTACAGATATGTATAGACTATAGATATGTCTGGTAAAGTACTCTTCCTTGTTTCCGATGTTGGGAAAGGCCATGAAACCGGTGGGTACAGTTTTGCCAAAACATCTGGTATCTGGTGCCCCGCCTCCGCAGTAGCCGATAGGATCCCAGAACAGCAGTGGGTCGCATGCGCCGATCTCCTGGGACGTGTGTTTCACACCACGGGGCACCGGCGGGCACCGGCTTCACGGCTTGTGATTCTATGTCTTCTATGAATCCAAATGAAATGAATTCCACTCAAATGGCCTTCTATGGCCTTCTATGGCCTTCTATGGCCTTCTATGGCCTTCTATGGCCTTTTATGGCCTTTTATGGCCTATGTGGTCGCTACAAAACTGGGATCCTTGGAGGCGTCGTAGGCATTGAGCACCACCTGTGTCTGTACCTTCGCCACTGGGCGGCTCAGGGCCATGGCAGCCAGACCGCTGATGCTGAGCCCAGCCACACCGAGTCCCAGGCTGCTGTTGGCTCCACGGCTTGCACCGCGGAGGCTCGAGGCCTGGGTCGAAGTCGACTTGGCCGCGGGTGCCACAAAGGCGGTGGTAGCAAGGCCGGCGCCCACAGCGCCCACGGCCACAGACAACTTCGACATGGATGGCATGGCGGTGAGATCGGAAAATGCCTTTGAGCCACTGGGAGTCCTGCACAGAAGATATGAAGATATTCTGATATGGCTGTGTCCGGCCTTACCTATAGTTCATCCAGGTTGCGGGGGTCATAGACATCTCAACGGCCGGGAGGTATCAAGCAAACAATTAGAATCTCCAGCGCAGCACAGCCAGTGTCAAGCCTCTTCCTGTCAACGACCACAACAATGGCCGACTTTTGTGACAGTCCCAGTTTCGATACATGTGGCGATTGCCATGGCCCAGCCAGCACCTCACAACAGAGGACAAGAGTGGATGATGACTGTCAGACTTGGAGCCGATCTTTCCAAGTTGGATTCCTCTGACGACCTTAACAAATGTAACCACCAGGACAAGTTGCTGGGAGACGCTGCATAGGATAGACCTGCACGGCCAAACATCAAGAATCATCAAGAGTTGCTGGCCGATTTTCGCCAACTGCAACAAAAATCCCAGTTGTTTCGAGGCATCGTTCCCGCGTAACAATATAGATCAAATAGATCGACATATACGTATTGCTAGCTTTCAAATGGTTGGTTTGCACTTCATTCTCGATGCACATCCCAGCACGTACAACTTGAAGAGTCACGTGGCAAAACGTTCTGCTACTATCAAGTTCTACTGGGTGGCCCTACAACAGCCTCCACAACGCCGCAGGACCCGACCCCAGCCGCTTTAGCGGGAGGACATCTCTTGTAGGGCTTCAAACATCTATCTCCATTCAAACAAGTAGCCAATCAGCATGCCATCCACGGCAGCATCCACTACAACCTTGCAAGCTTGCGTGGCCACAGGACATTTCAAGATGTTTCAAGATGTTTCAAGATGTTTCAAGATGGGTCAGCGGAAGTCCCTCTGATTCATTCTGATTGAAGCACCAAACGATGCGCTCAAAACCTCCCAGCTGGGGGATGAATCCCAAAGCTTCTCACTGATCAGCCAACGGGGGCAACCCGCAGATTCCAACAGATTCCAACAGATTCGAAACGGGCCAAGCTTCTGCTGTCACCAGAGCCAATGGCAACTCTTCTGGCAGCTTTTCATCTTCCGCGGGCCTCGCAAGGATAGTCATGTCTGCCTCGAATCTCCTTCCCCAAAGCACTGGATATCACTGGATATCACTGGATATCACTGGATATCACTGGATACTGAACTTCACAGTGATACGATCTGATACAATCTGATACAATCTGATACTGATACAAGCAACAGTTTAGCCAAGGCACTTTGCCATCGCCTTCCATCTCCGGAAGGGTACACGCTCCGCATGCCCGTGAAGATGCTCCAAGCAGGCCTCCAGCAAGACATCTCAAGAGATAGACAGCTTTCCTGCCAGTTCAAGGGAATCATCCCATGCCATGTCTTGGATACAGATCTTTGAGCCAAAGCCGATTCCAAGCCCGACCTGGAAAGCCTTCAGATTGTCCTTGGCCTTTTGAAAGGATTCAAATCCTCGGCTTTGTGCCACGGTGACATTTGATGCAAGATGATTCGGATATCGCAAAAATTCGCAAAATGCCAGAAGAGAGTGGCCCAAAACTATCACAGGGCATTTTCCTTCCTCTTCAGGAAGTGACAACACAGGAACTCCCCCTCTGACAACACCCTGTCACGAAACCAAGAAATCAACTGAGATTCTCTGCAGTCGCTCAGAAGATTGTTTCAACTCGCGACCATGGAATTGCATCCTGAGCGATAGAAAGGGTGCAGTTAACAGTTGACAAAGATCTGCCTGCTTTGCATTCCTCACCTTTCCTTACCTAGGGCCCAACTGATGATATCAAAAACATTCAAAAACTACCTGAAGATATCTGAAGACAATGTGAATCACTGTGAATCTGCAGCTATTGGGAAGATATTACAGCCTGTATTGGGAAGATATCGGAATCACGTGTCGACTTCTTTCCCGGCATCGATTCGGCATCGCCCGGCATCGCCTCGTGAGGTTTTGGTCATCGATGCCAGATCGCAGGTACAAGACACGTGTAGCTCGATGGACTCGGTACCTCGTTTCATCTTTCCTCTTCAGTGTGAAGCAATGTGAAAATCACAAAATCAACAGAAATCAAGAAAGGTCATGAAAGGTCATCATACCGGTCATACCGCGATCCAAATCTTGTGACCTATGTTGACCTCATGCTGGTTGCTTCGACCACATCATCTTGCGCTTCTTAAGGGGCACTCCAGACTGTGGAGAAGCTCATCGATTTGGTTCTGCGAACCCTGTGCCAGAAATCCTTGCAAACCTAGGCAAACCGGTTCACGGTAGGAGTGACACCGACCTCTATGGTTAAACTCGATTTTTACAGAGTTCCGCAGAGTGCCCGTGAATCTTTCAAACCTCACTTGACTTGGCTTCTCTATCAGTATCTATCAGGTTGTCGGAGTCGTCTCCATGATTTGTATCTGTAGAATTCTGTAGTGCCACCACTGGCATTGCCAAGGGACGATTCACTTCACCATCAATCTCCTTCGGCAAGGGCCATGGGCCACGGTTTCAGGGGAAGTCCAAAGGACTGGACGACTGTATTGAACTTAGGCAGATTTACCATGATTTACCCAGACCAAACTTCCCATCAGGTCCTTGACCTCCAACTCAAAGTGTTGTTTGGCCTTTTCCCTTTCCTGTTCGCAGATATCCACCAATGCCTTGGTGACCATGGTAACCCCATGGTAACCCCATGGTAACCCCATGGTAACCCCATGGTAACCCCATGGTAACCCCATGGACCAAAGTCGCGTGGGTCGGTCAAGGCACGGTCTCGATATCGCTGTTGGTGCGCTTGTGCTTCACAGCCTCCTGGGAGGGAAACTTCTCATGGTGCTCCCCGGCTGCCGGGAATATCGTTAAAAGAACTTGCATATGCCGGATGGGCCTGAAACAGTTGCATATGTTGCATACTGTCTCTTGTAAGAGCCAATTGCAACTGCTTTTTGGGGAAAAAAACACAAGATCTGCTCTATTGAAATGTTGCCATTTACGTGTCTGTGCGTGTGTGTGGAAAGGATTTTTCACCATGCGTCCTCATCGTCATCATCCTCCATGAACTCCGTCAAGTAACCCAAACCAAACCTCAGGTTGTTGGCTGTGAGGAGCAGTGCCAACCACTGCAGCCCAACAACTTGACTTGTCTATATGATCCAAGTGCAACTGTTGAAGCTCTTACATCTGTTGCATCCACTCATGCCAAATATGTATTATATATATATATATATATATTATGCAACCATAGTGGCACAGCAAACCCACAGCCATCAACCACAACCATCATCCTTCAACCAAAAAAATGACATGGAATCGCATTTCCATCCAGAATCATGTGAATCATCATATAAATCATGTTCATCCGATAGCCATACAAAGCCACCATTTCCCCCGTCCGCTCCGCGCCAAGTGACATGAAAACGAGACCCACGGTGAAGCCAATGAGCAACGGCCAGGGGCCCTGCGACGGCTGGTCCGAGGGCTTCAGCAGCGGGAAGAGCTCGTTGGCCACGGCGGAGATCAGGAGACCTGCCCGGATCATCCCGGACTGTAGAAAAAACAAGGAGATTGAGATAGGTGTAGATTGTGATAGTTTAAATGAATTGAGATAGTTTAGATAAATTGAGATAGATAGAGATAGATAGAGATAGATAGAGATAGATAGAGATAGATGGATGGATGGATAATGCAGGCAGATAGCTGAATACCAAATGATGTTCATAATCTAATTTACAGATAGGTTTCATTGACGCCCCAGGGTAGGTCAGGGCATGCGCCTGCAGAGAACATCTGAAAGCCTGCTTGCACCTTGTCGGGTAGACGGCACCTGGATGCCACAGGGGAAAAAATGCCACGAGCCAACTCCAATCGGATCGGCTGCCACCCAAAATTCAACAATCTCAGTTTTTGAATCTCCGGAAAACACAGAACCAAGTCTCACTTTAGAGATCCCAAAAACAGAACAAAAACAGTTGTTGAACCAGTTGTGTTTGGGAAATCCTCCGCAAGCCATCCGCAACTCCAACGGATCCAACGGATCCGTGTTGGATCCGTTAGGGCACACGAAGACGGCGGCGGAGCCCATGAGCATCGCCACGGTGGGCATTGAGATCACCACTCCGACGTATCCATCCATGGCTGCGTCGAGATGGACCGCCATGGCTGGGAAAATCTGTACGTTTGGAAAGAGCTGGAAATCCTTGTATTAGATATGGGAAAAGAAAACGGATCATGGCCATGGAGTAGTGAAGTTCTGAAAGGCTGAATCTGCTTTATTGGTTTGATGGAGGTGGATCAGGTGGTTTGTGCAATCTGATACTGTGTAGGGGCTGTCGATGAAGTCAGTATGGCGTGGCAACAGCTGTTTAGCCGGTTGAGCCGAGGCCAGCAAATATCCCAAATGACTTCAGAAAAACGAAGCATGATTCTCAAGCTATATACTCTATATATATATATACTATATATATATACTATATATATACTATATATATACTATATATATACTATTTAATGACTATATATCATGAATTTGTGTGTTCTGACATCCACCCTCAAGTGTGGGACTGCAGATGCAAACTTGGCACACAATTGGCAGCCTCTTCAACAAGGCGCTCGACTTCCGCCACGACCTGCTTGAGGCACTCAGAACCTCAAAGACAGTTGACACCTTTCAGTTGAAAAGATGTGCATGCCCAGGATTCAATCAAACAAAAACATACAAAAACAATAATCATCATAAATCACACCAAGAGTGATAATGATGATAAGATAAACACACACACAAAAACCAGAAATTCATCTATATGATCTATAGAGAGAGAGAGAGAGAGAGATCATGATAACTCGACCTTTATTATATGGTTATTAAATCATTGGAAATGGTCATTTACAATCATTTCCTCAGTTATATATTTATATTATGAATTCCCATCATAAATGGGAATTTTCGGGAATGATCCATTTCACTAGTTTCATCATCCCATTCCTCCATTCCCATTCCAATTTTCCAGGGTGTCCCGCACCGAGGCCGCCACAGACGGGCTGATCCTGTTGGGATTGCCCCGCAGCCAGCGTCATGATCTGCTCCACCTTGCAGACTTTCTCGAACGGCGCCACCCAGGTGGCCTTTCCGACGGTCCACTGAAGGGTGACCCAACGGTGACTCAACGGTGACTTATACCCACTGAACACCACTGAATACCACTGAATACCATTTCAAATTATTTTGAACACATTCTGGTATTGGTTTAAGATGATTTAAGGCTCTTATACATGTTTAGACCAGTTTAGACACTATGATTCGTATTGTTGTTATGAAAGTGATGGTAGGTTAATTGTTTTTCTTTACTGTTGATCGTGGATGGATAGTTGACTGGATAAACATGGATAATGATGGTTGTTGATGACCCATAGTCATTGGACCAAAAATAGATAATGATGGTTGTTGTTGATGGATATTCATGGATAATGATGGTGGCTAATTATGAATATCCGTTCGAGAATGATGGATAACAATGCTTGGTGCATGGTGGTTAATGATGGATATGCAATGCAATGGATCTTTAATGGATAATAACATACAGGTTGTGTGATAAAATTTGGGCAACGGACAACACAACGGGGGGCATAGTGATCCCACACAAACACGAAAATCCGTGGGTTCCCATGCCCATTGAATAAGTGGGACTGTGATTTTTCCACTTAAGATAAAGGGTTAACGGAAGATCCTATAAGTATCTAGAGCTGTGCTTGTAAATTATCAACCGGAAAATGCATCCATTAAAATCATTTAAAATCCAAATATCCATCCATCTCATTAATAACTTGGAACCAGTTTCTGTACCCTTCTATAACAATCAACCGCTCAAATAAGCAACCACCAGGGAGTGTGGGTGGGCAGTGTTGGCTTTGAACAAGTGTTTACTTTGATGGTTTTCCATTCATCTATATAAGTAGAAGTATTGTTTTTGTTGGAAGGCAACCATTCTGAATTGGACTGAAAACTGCGCCTACCAGGCCTACCTTTTTTGTGGCCACCTGGGGTTAAACTGTAGCATCGCAGCTGGTAGGCCTGGCCATCACTCGAACCTCACAATGATCGCCACCATCGTTCCACTGCAGTTCCACTGCTGAATCTGATGATCCAAAAAAATCTCACAACATCTACAACTCACCCCTGGTTTTTGCCTGTTTTTGCATGTTTTTGCCACGCCTTCACCAGGCTTGTTCACCTCCTCCTTGTGTGGCACAACCTCGGTGGATCATCTTTCCAGCCCCAGGCGGTCCCAGGCGGTCCCAGGCGGTCCCATGTCGCGTGGGCAGCCCGGCCACGAAGGATTCAGTCACGCCTTTCTGAAAGGATTTCGAGATATCCTGAGCGCAGCAGCGCAGCTGGGCAGCAGCGCAGCAGCGCAGCTGGAGCGATGCCGCGATGGCAGGTGCAACTGAGGCAGGTGCAGTCTCAGCAGGCAAATCCTTAGGGAAGCATAGGGAAGCTACACCATGGTCATTCATGGCAATTCTTGTCAACCCCATCGGACCATCGGAATGGGTCAACTTATGAGAGAAGTTGCCTTTTTCAAAACAAGAAAAGGTCGTCATGACATAGCTAAACCTTGAAGCTGCACTAGTTGAATCAGGCACCCTTTTCAAGGGCGGCTCAATGAAATCACGTCATTAAAAGGGCTGTTCTTGCAGAATGCCAATTTCATTGCACCATGATCATCTTGGAACTTCATGGAACTTCAGCCGCAGACATCAATGACTCGCAGCGGTGCACCACAGCGTGTGCCTCAGTGTGTGAGCTGCACGGGACTCTCCGGACGACCAGAAAGAACGTGGAGAAGATATCCGGGACGGTGGCAATCCGTCAAGAAGACCGTCTTCTGTTCCTGACAATCCATGAAACAGGAATGTGAGTCCTACGCCTCATATGCATCAAATACATTCAAATACCATCAAATTCAGATATTGGGATGATTCCATGCGGGTGGAAGCCTCCCAAAGGTCCCATGGCATACTCTGTCTGAGTGACATGACATGACAGCAGCACAAGACTGATTCTGCTCTTCTGGGTTTTGTGTACTTGAAACCTGTGCATCTTACCAAGATGTACCTGGGATTACCTGGGTACCTCTGAACGAATTGTGTCTGCCCTTGCTGCAGAAACCGGGATCTCTCATCCGAGCCTGCACAGCATTGCTCATCCCTACCGTAGGTAGGTACCTCTTGTCCAGCTTCCAGCCATTGACAAAATCCCGCGATTTGTTCGAGAAAGTCGAACACTTTGTCCACGCAGCTAAGTTTGATGAGTTTGATGTTCCAAATTCTCATGAGTTGTTTGGATTCCGGATGATTCCGGAAACACATCAAAGAATGCAGTGACATTAATCATATTGGATTCCATGACAGTTAGGATTGGCCCCAGGCTGTTGATTTCTTGCACACCACGGCTGCCTCCTGTCGTTCATGTCTCACTTCCAGCCCTTTGGCTTCGGGCCAACACATCAAAGGGCATCGTCTTTCGAAAAACACCCTAGCTGTTACTCGCACAGATCAGCATCGCAAATCTTGGGAAACCCTGTAAATAAGTGCTTTGAAGCCAACCTGTGAAAGGAACGATCTGGGAGTTTCTAAGGCAACTGATCTCCACAGCGGCCCTTTTCCACTTTTTTCCACTTGTTTCCACTTTTTTCCACTTTGTGCATTGCGTTGTGGCGCTCCGCAGAGCCAAGCTTTCATAGCTCCGTGGAGGTCTTTCGCATTTCGGAGCGGCGATCTTTTGGCTCGCCGTGACCAGCTGAATCTCCAAATCACATGTCAAACCCCAGCCTTGGCGCGGGTCGTGTCACCATGCCTGATGGGAGCCAATTGTTACCTTTCAGCTTGTGGTCGCTCCGACGCCTTTATGACTACTGATGAGAACGTGTGACCTCATCATGTCTCACAGCAGCTTCAATGACACATCTGACTGAAGGAGAGTTATTCTTTCACACCTGAGCTTCTGTGGACACTACGAACCCTCCCTAGTTTCCGGGCAGGTTTGAAGCAGTTGAATTAATCCAGGGATGCACAAAAGCGGAGAGTGAGAGAGCCACATCGAAGTCCAGTCATCTTCCAGCGTCTGAGCTTCACAGTTTGATGTCGCTGATGTTCCCTGTGACATTTCCCACTCGTGGGGCATCCCCTACCACATTGAGCTTCGAAAAGAGCCATGGTGCGAGTTCGACAGCGAAGATTCACAAGTTGGGCAATGGTCGCATCGTCTTCCATATAATCTTCCATGCTGTTCTAAAAAAAACTTAAGGGTTTTACTATGGTTTACTATAAAAGAAAACAATATTTCGGACATTTTCGGACAAACTGCTTCCCTGGCACCCTTGCGGTAGAAAACATGGTTCGACTTCCGGGTATCAAATGTATCAATGGACATCGATCGACCGTGCCCAAGATCTACCCTTCGCACCAAGGACGACTACGAAAACAGACATCCCAGAGAAAATCGCACGAGTTCACAGCGAATCAGAGAATGCCCTACCTCCATGATCCTTCATGCTCTGCTATGCTGTGAAGTAGAAATCTCTCAGTTGCAGAGAGAGTTGTCGGTCAATCCTATGCAGACCCAACTACATGGGATTCTTGATTAAAAGATATTAAAAGTGGGTTTCAGATATAGATATTCTAGGAGCCAAAGAAATCTTATTTAGGATGTGATGGATGTGGTCTGTCATTTTTTGGATGAATAGATCATATCACCCATGGGATTTCTCTTGATGTTGAGGCATTGGCCGCTGCCACAGCGGCTGCACCTTTTAGCACTGCCGCTATGGACTACGCGAGTGAACCAGTGGAGACGACCCTGGCAAAAGCAGAAGTCAATACGGCCATGTCAAACCATGCCAGGCAAATGTTCATCTGACATGACGCAAAAAAAACTGTAAAAAATCTTCTGACCAAATCTCCGCCCGTCTCCATTTCATGCCAACTTGCTCCAGACCGCGTGAGGCCGGATCTATCTATTTGCGAGACGCCAAGGCGTCACAGGGCTGGCTTTTTCAAAGGGCAGCACAGAATGAGTCCCAGATTCCCGGTGAAATCACCAATTCATCAACTGAAAGCAGATTTGACTCCAAATTTCTGTGCTGGAAAGCGTCACCAAGAACTTCGTCCCTCACTTCCACGCGCAAGCTGGAACTGGGATTGGAGCCTCGACCGCTGACGAAACTCTCAGCTTCCCCCAGCAGACAGGAAAACCTTTCTGAGTTCACCGGCAGCAGCGGCTCCGGGGAAGCGGGTTACCACCTGGAGAGCGAAAAGGTCTCTGGAGACGACTGAGCCAAGAGTTTCTCAAGTGCTAGTGATCGTGTGCGCTGATTTGCCCATTGATGCAGAAATGTCCTGAACAGGGAACCGTTTTAAAAAGCATGCTACATTCACATCAAAATCATCAAACAAAGCATTGAATCATTGCAGCTTCACAAAAATTCAAGGCTCCAATGGCTCCAATCACCAGTTTTTTCGGATCTTCAAGGCTTTCCCACCTGTGCGTGTAGTGCGCTGGTGCTCATAGCTCGACCCATCGGAACCTGCGCCGCTGCCCAGCTGGGATATCTGCGGTCGTCCTTGAAAACGGGACAACTTGGAAATCCCAAGTGTCAGTGGGGTGTACATAGTATGTACATGGATATTGAGCTATTTGTTGAGTTATTTGTTGAGTTATTTGAGTTAGAAGTTGGAAGTGACATAATTGTTTTGATTGCTCAAGGCGAGATACATCGCAAATCATATGCCAGGGACCTTCAATCTCGATCTACCGCCATGTCTGGATACATAACACATATATACGTGTAATGTATGTAATAGACAGAGAGGGCGAATGGCATGATATTGACATAGATATAGATATAGACATAGACATATAGATATAGATATACGTGTATATATATATATATGTATGTATATATATATATGTATATATATATATAAATATGTATATATATAAATATGTATATATATAAATATGTATATATATATATATGTATATATAGCACAGCGGGCGCAATGTATATATATATATATATAAATATATATATATATATGTATATATATAGTTGCAGTTATATGCCTATGTACATATATATATATGTAGTTGTAGTTAACATATATATATATAATTATACAAAAATAATATGTATATGTATATATATAATTGCAATATCATCCAATTTGTGGATTGGAACATGAAGCGGCTCATTCAGTACCCATGCAGCCTTGGTCACACCCACACGCTGCCCATGTTGAGAAAGCCGCCTTGCGTCGGCTGGCTTAATGGGTGGTGACCACTCGATATAGGAATTTTCCATCAGTTTTCCCATTTCGATCGCATTTTTTGGGTATAACTTATGACGTAGGCCATTTCAACATGGTCAACTGGTGGTTTGGAGCCAGGCGTTTGGAATCCAAGAACCTTTCCGCGAAAGGGATTGTCATGGATTATCTGCTAGATTCCAAACCACCTGACCCCAAACCATCCCAAGCCATCAGTGAACCCTGTCTGAAACGATGGCCTCGAAATTTAATTCAGAAACTCAAGAACTTGTGGTCCCCCTGATATTCCGTCAAGGTACACAACTGCGGCTGTTGCAACATTCTTATCATTCTGAAGAATTCTTGAACCAAGATTTCCGATGACGCCAATGTTGTCCCTCGCCAGATGTCAAACCAAGGGGCGTTGGTATCTGCACAGGTTGAATGGACATCTGCACAGCTCCTGCCACTGGCATTGGAATCGGCTTCTGCACCTTCACGGTGCCCAAAGCGAGTGTCGCTTGAAAACATTGGAACAGATGCCAAATCTGAGATTTCAAACGACTACCACCATTCTTGCTGATAGAGAGTGAAGAGAAAGTGAGCAATTGGCACTCTTCGGGACTTGTGGAACGAGTATATAGTTTCTCTAGGTTTTCTGTCATAGTTTCTTTGCTTGAAACCGGGCCAACCGAATCACAAAATGCACCTGCACGGGTGAAGCAGCTTGAGGCAAAGTCGCGGCAGAGGCATAAAGGGCACCCACCTTTTTGGCGAGACCCAAATCTTCTGATCAGAACCATGGTCTGAAATGCAGCTCTAAAAGAAAGTCGCCTGACCATACCAAACCAACCAAAATGGTAGTTGAAGGGACCAAATATGCGGCTTTGATATCCAATATAGGGATGTGACATGATAACACCTGTTTGAAACCCTGAGAACAACTAGGAAATCAGCCAGGAAATCAGCCAGTAAGACGTGTCCGGACCAATCAACCGGTAGATAGAAAAAAGTGAAGCACAACTGAAACATACTGAAACATTGGGAACTACGGGAAGGAAAAAAAGCACGTGACATGTTTTTGGCATTTTTTTGCCATCTGCTGGTCACTGTGGTAGCTTTTGCACCCATCCATTTCAAGCCTTGCACATCATGGGCGATGTCACTTCTCGGAGAATGGCCTGTGAATGACAAGTGGGAAACAGTCATCTATCTTCCCATCCTTCCCCGTGGCTTTGGATATGTATCCATCAAGATGTCCTAGCATTTTTGCCTTAATAAAAAAAAAAAAAACATAAGAATGTCTATGCTTTCGCACACTTGATCTCTGTTCGCTACCACTTTCCTGTTTTCACAGCTCGCTTTGCTTCGTTTGGGTAAGATCAAACAGCAGCTGCTGCGCATCTTGGTATCCTTGATCCGACAACTCCCTCAGTAGCTGCTCGGCACGAAACATGCTGAAAGCGCTCATGGCGATGCCTGCCTCGAAACGAAGCAAAACTCCGATTTGGAGATCGTCAATGGTTGAATGGTGGAAACATTGGAAAACTCAGGAAATGTGCGGAAAGTGGTCTTGAATCTTGAGAAGAATAGAAGAACTATTTAGAATTCAGGTGACTCGCAACTTTGTCCAAATCCTCCCAGAGGTCACTGCAAATCCGGGTCGTAAAGACCACCAGAATCCACCAGGCCTTTCGAAGCTTTACGAACTGCGATAGGGATGCCTTGCTTTCCATGCGCAGCAACCAGGGCACGACCTCCTAGCAGTTCCCAACTCGATACCTTGAGGATTTTCCATGATATCTGACCCAACTATTTTCACTCTCCCAATAATAATCAGATAATGTCTAATTTTCCAAAAAGCAAAATAATCAAAGTATCTGAAAGTATCTCCATCCCCAAACCTCCCCCCAATCCACGATGCCCATGCCATGCCCATGCCATGTCCCGTCCTCCCATCGTTTCGCCTTGGCCAACGGCTCCACGAATTTTCGCATGGACTCCTCATGGCCCATCCGTGCAGCGCGCTCCAGAAACAGCGCAGCTCGGCTGTGGTTGGCCGGACGCTGGGAGGTCTCCTGTCACGTTGCGGCTCCCAGTCATTGCTGGGAAGAACGGAGCATTTTAAGGGAAAAAATACACACAAAACTCGGAAAAATAAAATCCAACATAGACTTGAGGCCCAGGGGTAAGCGATGAAAGCATATGAAAGCTGGCTTGGCAGGGAGCTTGGCATGAAAACACCCAGTATACTTGCAAATTCGTCTGTGTTAAGGGATGTTTCGTCCAAGACAAGGCTTTCAATGTCTTGGCAGTATAGAATGAACGGGACACATTGAAGGGGGATCAGTGTCACATATGAAGAGAACACAAATATATCCCGGGCGTGAGTATAACGAGGAAACTCCCACTTAGTAGCGCGGTGGTCACTAAACAGGAAGATGCTGCAAGGGTGCACTTTCGGCATCGGAGTGGACCTTTCAAGGCTTCGAAGTTGCAAGAGAAGAAGATGTTGGAAGCGCGGCTAGGTAGGATGTCATGAGGACAAAAAGCGGAAGCATGCCAGCGCAAGTGCTCCGGAAGGATCTTCGCAAACTCATATGCATGAAGGAGTATTATGTTCAAGACAGGCTTGTGATTGTGAGAACTGACTGGAAACTACATGTGAAGGTTCAAAATGAAAATGAAGCTACGTTTCATGGCTAGCCATGAACGTGCCAATAGTGAGCGGCGCTGCACCGGTGACTTGAAGCATGCGCTATTGACGACGCCAATGATGCTGAGGATGCGGATGCTGCCGATTTTGCTGCCGGTGGCGACATGCCGATGGTGTCCCCGGAGGGGATTGAGGTAGTTAAGTGTGAAGTTTCATGCGATTGGAGATTGCAGCCCAAATACCTTGCTAAAGCAAGAGGGACTTCAGCTAGCAAAAGCTAGCTTTGGTGAAAAACCCATGGCTTTTTGGCTCCAACTTTCAAGGACTTCCTGTTGATTTTGCAACCAGTTCTGGGAACCATCCTTTTTGCCAGGCTGTTCTGATATTTTAGACTAGTTTAGTAGCCAAACAATTGCTGGTTCGGGGATGTTTTTCGGAAAGGTGTCAATGTTTGACCAGTTGAAGTCATGGTGATTCAGTGATTCTTGGAAATGACAACTTCACAACCAGTTTCTGCACAATAGAAGACAAGTTGGCAACAAACAGAGCTCCCATGAAGTCTCAGGTTGACATCTCCTGTGAGTACATCAAGTAGCTCTGGTACATGGCCTCCACGGTGAAGTCCGCCGCGCGTTCGAACCACTGGGTGGCCAGATCCAGGTCCTTTGGAACGTCGCTGCCATCACGATATCCAGCAGCCAGCTGCCCCATGGCCTGAACGGAGACGGAAAGGAGGCGTAAAAATTGGTTGGAAAGCCTCAGCACTTCAAATCACCCAGATATATATATATATAGATAAATATATAAATATATTATGTATATATATATAATATTGTATAAATGTATACAGATATATTTTATATATATATATATATAATTATATAGATCCTATGTAATATACATAAATAATCATGTAATTACTATTTATGATGTAGTATCTTCAAAGATCTGATCTGCAGAAATTCTGGCTTCTCTGAACACCAAAGCCATCTCAGCCAGTGGACACCAGGCCTTGCTATCTCCGAAATGGGCACCTTCCTCGAAGAGCCTCATGGCACCGCTGAGGTTGCCACGTTTCTGCTCCCAAAGACCCAGGTAGAAACCTTGGGGACGGGAGAATCTTTTCAGGAATGGAATTATCAAGAAAAAATGGGAGGAGTTCCCCTATGGCCCTATGTTTCTCTTAAAACAATTCTGGGACTTGAGTTTAACTTATTAACAATTCATTGGATTTGTTCCAAAAAAAAAAACTGCAATCGATCCAAGAGAGACATGCATCGATCTCCCCATTCCGCCGGGACTTCTCGAACCATTCCGCAGCTTCTTCTAGCTGCGGCTTCTGAATCAAGCCATCCTTGCGGGCCACGAGACAACTATCATCAAGAATCCCTATGAGTATCTCTATTATATATATATATTTATTTATTTATTTATTTATTTATTTATGTATGTATTTATTTATTTATTTATCTATTTATTTATTTATTTAATATATACATAATATATACATCTACATATAATTTATAGTGACATAACTCCTTTCAATCAGTCGGCCCTGTCCTCATGGGCTTTGCCAAAGTACAGCTGTGCCCGTGGGAAGCCGCTCTGTGCCGCCGACTTCAACCAGGTCCAACTCTCCATGGCAGTGCTGGCGCGCATGGCACGCAAGGTCTGTGCCACGGGGTCGCCCTCTTCGGCTTCAGCCTGCCACCAATTCTCAGCCGCCGAGCTGCAGTCAGATGAATCCTGGAACCACATGGCCCAACTCCAGCGTTCGCCGCTCACCACATGCACCCCATGTAAAAGATCCGATTGATGCACCACAGTATCACCTTTCTGCAAAGGTATGAAGGACTTCTCACCATTTCCCGTTGTGACAAAGAAACCGCCTTCAAAGTCCTGGTTCGTTGAATCAAGGCTGACGACCACCGAAACATAGGAGGGGATATCCCAATGCGTGTCATGGCTCCGCCGTTCGTTCTCCAGGTATCTTCGGATCATCGAGTGGCACACGGCACCTGCCTTTGGATAACGCGCCCAAACAAACGGCTGGATGCGATCACGCAGGATGGGTTCGGTGATGTCCCGAAGCCTCTGGCGCAAAGATTCTCGAATGGGGTCATGCGCTTTTTGAGCACCCGCACTGGAGATGATGAACTCGTACGTCACCATCCTCAAAATCATGGAACACAGCATCAGAGCTTACTGAATCACAGAGGAATTTACCCCATGATTACAATTGACTGTTTGATCTGGTTCAATTGCATCTCATCCTTGTGGTTCTTGATTGCCAGAACAATCCCTGACAATGGTATCTAGATAAATAGATAATATATATATATATATTGTATATTATACATATATATATATATTGTACATTATACATATATATATATGTACCTATTATTATTATAAAAATATAATAATTTTTTTACCTTAAAGTTAGGTGTTGGATGTGTCTCAGGATCTTATCCACTCCATCAATGTCTTCGTCGAAGTCCTCCGGCGCGGCTTGGAGCAAGGCTTTCATGGCATCCGCTTCACCCGGACTCAGCAAGGAGGGCAAAATGCTGAACTTCGCACGCCACTTGGACAGCGGCCTACGGATGGCAACCGTATCCACTGGGTATCCAATGAATCAGCAAAATTATGCAAAATTCATCAAATTTGCTAAGTTTTGGAATTCAACCAACCAGTTTGAATGGAGGGTAAAATAGGGTAAATATGTTTGAGCCATACCACCCACAAGAAATACATGTCGAGCTCTAGTTTTTCGTGATGTTCCTAGAGTCGCAGCCCGGGCACCACTTCACATAGCCTACCACTGCAGAGACCAGCCAGGGTTGTTGAAACCATCTCAGCAAACCTCGTCTTTGGAGTTGCAGGTCCTCCACAGTTCGACAGCCCCAAAGTCAGAAGTTTGATGGTGCATTGTGGCAGGAGTCTAATCGGAAAATGCCAAAAGGTTCTTAAAGACTTTTCATGAATCTAAAAAAACGCCAGGCCAACCGTGCTAGCTCCTCCTGGTGTGTCTCCAAAAAGCTTGGCAAATGCTCTTCCTCCCGCCAGAGTTTGACGGCATGGCCCTCATGCATACGAACATCATGCGGGTCACCGCAACCTTGTAGACCTTGCAAAACGATCAGGGCACAGCCCAGCCACCAGCGGCCCCAGCGGGCCCAGTGGGCGCACCCATTTGGGTGACCAGATCCCATCTAGTTGGATCATCGACGGCCAATGACCTTTACATACCATCAGCCTAAGAAGAAAAGTTGTTTCTTAAAAGAGAAATTAATCAACCAGGAAAGCTCATTGTATGGTCAATGATCCTTCCATACTCTATCATTTGTTCCAAGAACCCGAAGGATGTCCTTCCATACTCTATCATACTCTACAATTCTACAACTATTTAACTAAGCATGTTTTAGCACAAGAAATATTCCTTGCAGAATCTATCTGGCCATCCCTGTGTCTGAGGCTCAAAGGAGCTGCGAGGAAGAACATCGCCAAATCTCTGACACATCGGCCCATGGCATACCCTTGCTGCAACCATCCTCAACCACAGTCTCTCAGAACTGGAATTCATGTGGTAGCATTCGCAGTGCTAATATTCGCACACCCATTATATAATAACATTTACATTGCTTGTTTGATTTCACCTTAGTCATTCTGTGCAGAAAGAGCAAAGGACATGTCCTGTGTTCAAAGATGGCATCTCACTGAGTCTTACTGGGCATGCACATTCACGCCAGTTGTGCCTGCGGAGGGACGGGAGCCCCAGGGGATCGTTGCGGTGAACTGACACCTCGCCGAGAGGTCTGCTGTCACAGCCCACACAGCACGACAAGACGTCGGGTGATGCGACACACGACACAGGGCCCCAGCTGCCATGTCGTGGAAGGGGGTGACTCTGCGGACTGACAGGCCTGACACTGTGGGGGATGCGACTAAGGGACTAAGGTGTAGGGAATCCTGAGGTCCAAGGCACCCCTATTCGCTTTCGATTTATAAACACTGTGATCTCTGCCACGTCATCAGTTCAAAGAGGCGTGATGAAAAGATGGACGGGTTCTCCAATAGAGAAAGCGCCGTCCTTATTTCTTCCCAATGTTTGAATTCGCAGCAACACCCCGTTATAACCTGTGCTCCCTAAGTGGAGAGATTGTTCTTTTTTTAGAGAAACCATAACCATCGGCAAAGCCACCTTTCTATCTCAAGACTTGCTCCTTAACAGCATGAACACATAGATATATACTGTGTATACATATGTATATGTATATGTATATATATATATGTGAATGTTATATATGTGAATGTATACATATCATATACTATATATATATATTCAATTGGATACATGGCATCAACCAAAAGCTCGTACCCGGCAACACGCACCTCACAGCGCGTGGCATGGTCACCTGGAACATTCAGCCAGGAAAGGATCAGGGTCCAACCACCTGCAATAATCAAACATGGCTAGCTGGGAAATCCCCTATAAAAATTCTATAAATGTAGGATTTGATGGGAATTTTCATATGGCCGTGTTTGATTATTAAATTGTGTTGAAACATGTTGCAATCAGAAGGACACATCCTTCTGTCATCGGCGAGACTTCATTTGGTCATGGCTCTCTAGTGGACTTCATGCTTTAGGGACTCTAAATGTCCAGTTCTACAAGTTCCATTTTGGGTCCGTAGCGTTCAGCCATGCCCAAAAAGCATCAAAGACCAAATGATGACCAACTGATGAACATATGCATCCAATATATCTAACATCCTTGATATTCTTAAGTCTCATGCCTGGTGAATATCCTATCACCAACCTCCTCCTCCAGCACTGCTTGGTGAAGAATCCTGTTGTGGCAGTGAGGATCGGCAACCACACTTGAGGAAAACTCCACCAAAATGGGGACAGAACCCATTTTTAAAAAGCTATGACATGATCAAACCTGGGGATGTAACCCCTTTAGCTATGGTCACATTTAAATATATATATATGTATACATATACTAATATATTATATATATATACATCTACCTCCAACGAAGGTCCAGGAAAAAAAGAAGGACGATTTCCAGTTTTCTGTTGGAAGTCCGGCCTCTGCTTGGTGACGGGAGAAACCTCCATGCTGACCTTGGTTCATGCCAAAAAGGGAGAAAAGACCAGAATTATGGAGTGGATATCTATCCATATATGGATACCTCCATACCTCCAGTGGATATAAATATGAAATATGGATAGATATGGAATGGATAGATATGGAGTGGATCTAGAGATTTCAGAGCCAAGACATGGAGGGGAGCCCCGGCCTTTCGCTCTTGGATCAATGCTGCGCATGATGCACTGCCTGGCAAATGTCGGACTTCGACAGTTCCATCCCACCCTGAACCGATCCTGGCCCAAAGCGTGGCAGCATCACGTGCCAGTTTGCTCATAGATACAACATCTTCCTGCGGGAGATAGGATATCGAAAAATGATGCACGGCAATAGCATGATAGTGATGCCATGCAGATACACAAATGGCACATATGATTTCCAGCAATACAAAGGAAGGACCCAAAGAAACGCCTTGTTCTCCTGGCTGCGTGGGACGGGAGAGTCTTGCGAATCATCCTTGGCAGTTGCAGGTCTCAGCCAGAGTTGCTCAGGACTGGGTTTTATATGTGAGATTATGTGATGTCACAAATATATGCTTCGAGAAGATGGATTTATATGCTTTGTATATAATTAATATATATATATAATCATGTGAGTCTCTGTCGCATGGCCAGATTGATGAACAAATGCTTTGAAGCATGTCTCTGTCAATGATGTCATGCTGATGTGCTGCGGAGGGTGATAAAAGTTACCAGTATGTAGAGCCGGACTGTGGGGTATAATACTTCGTATCAAGTTTCCAAAATCGCCCTGGAGCGCAGCTTTCCACCGGTGAAGTGCACCAAGTCCAAAGCGCACCCTTTACCCAGCATAAACACCAGATGTCGTGCACTTCTGTCAGCCAATACCGGGCGGCAGTCTCAAGCAGGTTTAGTCAAGTTATGTGTGGATCATCAGGTAATTACAGGTAATTACAGGTAATTACAGGTAATTACAGGTAATTACAGGTAATTACAGGTAATTACAGGTAATTACAGGTAATTACAGGTAATTACAGGTAATCCGCCCACACCGCTTTGGCGGTGAAGGCGTGCTTATTGGGGGGCAAAACAGCAACACTAAATGCTCAATGACATTTGTTAATATAGCAGTCGCTATATCAGCTTTAGCTGGGGGGGGGGGCCAAAAACGGTTTCGCACCGAGACCAGAATACGGTGGTGTTTTCGACATTTTTCGAAGATTTTTGGGTGTCTGAGCGCAAGAGGGTATTGAAATGGAATTTTGGGTCATTTTGGTAGCTTTCCGGCAATGGAAAAACGGCCAAAAATGAAAAAAAACATTGTACATAGCAAGATTTTGCAGGGTTTTTGGATGCCAGAGCATTGAAAACACTGCAAAAACAAGTGTTTTGGACTGACGTTATAGCAAAAAACGTGTAAATTACCGTATGCTTGACTGGAAACATTACAAAAACACTGTCAAAAGCAATGTTTTGGAAGGATTTACTGCCTTTATGGCAAAAAACGTGTAAATTACCGTCTGTTTGACTGGAAACATTGGAAAAACACTGTCAAAAACAATGTTTTGGAAGGATTTCTTATATATATGTTGGAGTTGGCTACCGGCATTGGAACATGGAAAAATTGAAGAAAACACTGTAAATAGCGGTATTTTCAACGGTTGGGGAGATAAGGGAATTGGAAGCATTGTCGAACATGATGTTTTCGACCGGTTTTATGGCGACAAAAGTGTAAAGTACCGTGCTTTGAAGGAAACCATTGCAAAAACATGGAAACACATTCAAAGAACACGGGATTTGGGGGACTATCTAGGCGTCGTTGTCTAGCTATTTGAAATTCCGCAGCTTGGAGAGCCTCCAAGGGAGGGAAAAGTGAAAATTCCATAGCTTGGGAAGCCCCCACGGGGGGGAAAAGTGAAAATTCCCTAGCTTGGGGAGCCCCCACGGGGGGGAAAAGTGAAAATTCCCTAGCTTGGGGAGCCCCCACGGGGGGGAAAAGTGAAAATTCCCTAGCTTGGGGAGCCCCCACGCGGGGGAAAAGTGAAAATTCCCTAGCTTGGGGAGCCCCCACGGGGGGGAAAAGTGAAAATTCCCTAGCTTGGGGAGCCCCCACGGGGGGAAAGTTAAAATTCTTAGCTTGGGGAGCCCCCACGTGGGAAAACCACCCTTAGCCCCTCTCACGGACCGAAATAAACCTGCGGTGTGGGCGGCCACCCCACGCGAAGCGGGTTGAATTACAGGTAATTACAGGTAATTACAGGTAATTACAGGTAATTACAGGTAATTACAGGTAATTACAGGTAATTACAGGTAATTACAAGTAATTACAGGTAATTACAGGTAATTACAGGTAATTACAGGTAATTACAGGTAATTACAGGTAATTACAGGTAATTACAGGTAATTACAGGTAATTACAGGTAATTACAGGTAATTACAGGTAATTACAGGTAATTACAGGTAATTACAGGTAATTACAGGTAATTACAGGTAATTACAGGTAATTACAGGTAATTACATGTAATGACAGGTAATTACAGGTAATTACAGGTAATTACAGGTAATTGCAGGAAGTTACAGGTAATTACAGGTAATTACAGGTAATTACAGGTAATTACAGGTAATTACAGGTAATTACATGTAATTACAGGTAATTACAGGTAATTACAGGTAATTACAGGTAATTACAGGTAATTACAGGTAATTACAGGTAATTACAGGTAATTACAGGTAATTACAGGTAATTACAGGTAACTAATTACAGGTAATTACAGGTAATTACAGGTAATTACACGTAATTACAGGTAATTACACGTAATTACAGGTAATTACAGGTAATTACAGGTAATTACAGGTAATTACAGGTAATTACAGGTAATTACAGGTAATTACAGGTAATTACAAGTAATTACAGGTAATTACAGGTAATTACAGGTAATTACAGGTAATACGTTAACAGCGTAATTACAGGTAATTACAGGTAATTACAGGTAAGTTCAGGTAATTACAGGTAACAGGTAATTACAGGTAATTAGGTAATTACAGGTAATTACAGGTAATTACACGTAATTACAGGTAATTACAGGTAATTACAGTAATTACAGGTAATTACAGGTAATTACAGGTAATTACAGGTAATTACAGGTAATTACAGGTAATTACAGGTAATTACAGGTAATTACAGGTAATTACAGGTAATTACAGGTAATTACAGGTAATTATACGTAATTACAGGTAATTACAGGTAATTACAGGTAATTACAGGTAATTACAGGTAATTACAGGTAATTACCCGTAATTACAGGTAATTACAGGTAATTACAGGTAATTACAGGTAATTACACGTAATTACAGGTAATTACAGGTAATTACAGGTAATTACACGTAATTACAGGTAATTACACGTAATTACAGGTAATTACAGTAATTACAGGTAATTACAGGTAATTACAGGTAATTACAGGTAATTACAGGTAATTACAGGTAATTACAGGTAATTACAGGTAATTACAGGTAATTACAGGTAATTACAGGTAATTACAGGTAATTACAGGTAATTGCAGGTAATTACAGGTAATTACAGGTAATTACAGGTAATTGCAGGTAATTACAGGTAATTACATGTAATTACAGGTAATTGCTTCCATGTGATTTCCATCTGTCACCCAGTAACGACTCACCATTTGAAAGGTGCCAAGTCGCAGAGGATGCCGAGGGTGTTGCAAGTAATTACAGGTAATTGCAGGTAATTACAGGTAATTGCAGGTAATTACAGGTAATTACAGGTAATTACAGGTAATTACAGGTAATTGCAGGTAATTACAGGTAATTACAGGTAATTACAGGTAATTACAGGTAATTGCAGGTAATTACAGGTAATTACAGGTAATTACAGGTAATTACACGTAATTACAGGTAATTGCAGGTAATTACAGGTAATTACAGGTAATTGCTTCCATGTGATTTCCATCTGTCACCCAGTAACGACTCACCATTTGAAAGGTGCCAAGTCGCAGAGGATGCCGAGGGTGTTGCAGGTAATTGCAGGTAATTGCAGGTAATTACAGGTAATTGCAGGTAATTACAGGTAATTACAGGTAATTACAGGTAATTACAGGTAATTGCAGGTAATTACACGTAATTACAGGTTAATTACACGTAATTACAGGTAATTACAGGTAATTGCAGGTAATTACAGGTAATTACAGGTAATTACAGGTAATTACAGGTAATTACAGGTAATTACAGGTAATTACAGGTAATTACAGGTAATTACAGGTAATGACAGGTAATTACAGGTAATTACAGGTAATTACAGGTAATTACAGGTAATTACATGTAATTACAGGTAATTACAGGTAATTACAGGTAATTACACGTAATTACAGGTAATTACAGGTAATTACAGGTAATTACATGTAATTACAGGTAATTACAGGTAATTACAGGCAATTACACGTAATTACAGGTAATTACAGGTAATTACAGGTAATTACAGGTAATTACAGGTAATTACAGGTAATTACAGGTAACTACAGGTAATTCCAGGTAATTACAGGTAATTACAGGTAATTACAGGTAATTGCAGGTAATTACAGGTAATTGCAGGTAATTACAGGTAATTACAGGTAATTACATGTAATTACAGGTAATTACAGGTAATTACAGGTAATTACAGGTAATTACAGGTAATTACAGGTAATTACAGGTAATTACAGGTAATTACAGGTAATTACAGGTAATTACAGGTAATTACAGGTAATTACAGGTAATTACAGGTAATTACAGGTAATTACAAGTAATTACAGGTAATTACAGGTAATTACAGGTAATTACAGGTAATTACAGGTAATTACAGGTAATTACAGGTAATTACAGGTAATTACATGTAATTACAGGTAATTACAGGTAATTACAGGTAATTACAGGTAACTACAGGTAATTACAGGTAATTACACGTAATTGCAGGTAGTTACAGGTAATTACAGGTAATTACAGGTAATTACAGGTAATTACAGGTAATTACAGGTAATTACAGGTAATTACAGGTAATTACAGGTAATTACAGGTAATTACAGGTAATTACAGGTAATTACATGTAATTACAGGTAATTACATGTAATTGCAGGTAATTCCAGGTAATTGCAGGTAATTACAGGTAATTAGAGGTAATTACAGGTAATTACAGGTAATTACAGGTAATTACAGGTAATTACAGGTAATTACATGTAATTACAGGTAATTACAGGTAATTACAGGTAATTACAGGTAACTACAGGTAATTACAGGTAATTACACGTAATTGCAGGTAGTTACAGGTAATTACAAGTAATTACAGGTAATTACAGGTAATTACAGGTAATTACAGGTAATTACAGGTAATTACAGGCAATTACAGGTAATTACAGGTAATTACAGGTAATTACAGGTAATTACATGTAATTACAGGTAATTACATGTAATTGCAGGTAATTCCAGGTAATTGCAGGTAATTACAGGTAATTAGAGGTAATCACAGGTAATTACAGGTAATTACAGGTAATTACAGGTAATTACAGGTAATTACAGGTAATTACAGGTAATTACAGGTAATTGCAGGTAATTGCAGGTAATTACAGGTAATTACAGGTAATTACAGGTAAGTACAGGTAATTGCAGGTAATTACAGGAAATTACAGGTAATTACAGGTAAT
>CAMXCT020001759.1:30000-32632 GCA_947184155.2 Cladocopium goreaui | reverse complement strand
TGGGAGCCGTTGCCCGGAGGCTCGGTCCGTCCTTCAGGGCCCTGCTGTTTTGCTGTGGCGAGGGCGCCGTTTGTGAGCCTTGACGGCTGGAAGAGAGCCAGTTTTCTTGTAGGTTCAGAAAGCAACGTTAGGCAGTGGGAGCCGTTGCCCGGAGGCTCGGTCCGTCCTTCAGGGCCCTGCTGTTTTGCTGTGGCGAGGGCGCCGTTTGTGAGCCTGGACGGCTGGAAGAGAGCTAGTTTTCTTGTAGGTTCAGAAAGCAACGTTAGGCAGTGGGAGCCGTTGCCCGGAGGCTCGGTCCGTCCTTCAGGGCCCTGCTGTTTTGCTGTGGCGAGGGCGCCGTTTGTGAGCCTTGACGGCTGGAAGAGAGCTAGTTTTCTTGTAGGTTCAGAAAGCGGCGTTAGGCAGTGGGAGCCGTTGCCCGGAGGCTCGGTCCGTCCTTCAGGGCCCTGCTGTTTTGCTGTGGCGAGGGCGCCGTTTGTGAGCCTTGACGGCTGGAAGAGAGCTAGTTTTCTTGTAGGTTCAGAAAGCAACGTTAGGCAGTGGGAGCCGTTGCCCGGAGGGTTCCATCAACTATGCACGTGCCAGTGGTTGGTGGGACACTGCTTTCCGTTGGGAGTGCGATGAGTTACTTGAATTCGGCCGGAAGCTTTTGTTGAATGCACCACCGCGCTGCATGTCGGACACGTGTGCGTATGCGTGCGACCTGCAAGCAAGCCATTTGCAACGCGAAAAGATTGGATAGAAAAGATTGGATAGAAAAGACCTGTGCGGGCTTTACAACATATATAAATTTAGGGATCTCCAAAAGATTGGATAGAAAAAACAGAACAAGGTAAATCAGCTCGACGAGTATTTAGCAGTTTACCGCCCCCCGCTCGCCGCCCCAAGCTACCCTGCCTGGGGTCGGCGGCAGGGGGCGTAGCCCCTTAATATATATGATATTATATTTTTTATATTATATTATATTATCGTATATCTGATATCTTATATCCATCCATTCTGGAGTACCTCGGCAGAGATCTCCGGGTCGGTCAGCTTGCCCACAATGTGCAAGAGCTCCCGATCTGGGGCGTCCTGGCATTGCGGTTTGTTTTGGGGCCCACATTGCCTTGAGAGATCAGTAGAGTTTTGCCCCAAAAAGGGTGTTAACCAAAAAAATGCTCATTATATAGACCCCCTGCTAATGTAGAAAAGATTTTGATGGGGTACTACCCCGAATTGGGGTTTAGCACCCTGTACCTCCATTGCAATTTCCATTGGGATCAGTACATAGTAAGAATCTATCTAGTGTCCCCACGGGTTAGAAGGCAGCTCTGGTCTTGTCAATAGCCATCAAGTTCAAGGCTAGAATCGCAGAATGATCTGCATGAAAAGCTGACGAATCTGGGTAAATGACCATCATTCACAAACCTGACATAAAAAAAAATCAGGGGAACAATTCCCCTAACCCAGCCATGAAGAAATCAGCGCGAATCGGGACAAGTCGCTTGGTGTTTTTTTCCCATGAAACCTTCCTCAGTTGCCAAACGAACATCACCCACTGTCACCAAAATACACTACCAATCAGCTTACCAACTGCCATTGAATCCCTGGCTCCTCCATGGCTGAACTTTAGCCAAGGCATTCAGGCGTGCAGGTGGGGCTAAGCTTCAGATGTTGATGTCTTTGATTGGCTTTTTAGATACAAAAAATCGTAGGCGGCCTTGAGATGTTCAGCAAAATTGCTGACATTGACCCATGAAGATACCATTCACCAAGCTTGAAGTTATCCTTTTCCAGTTGAAATTATCCAAAGAGCTTGAAGGATTCCACATGGAGCACTGGCTTTGCTGCGGCAACTTGGAAAGAAATTCAATGCATAGGGCATAGGGATGATATTTCTATAGAGAAGAAATAGGCATAGATTCTACATATATGTGTGCTGAAAACAATCTGATATACAAGCTTTCCAACACACATCTTTCAGTATCTACTGACGTAATCCCCCGCGCTTTGCACTGGAAAAACGGCTGCAGCGCCAGCGATGAAACACTCCTAAGTTCGCATCAGGTTCCAGCACGGCGTTGGTGAAAATTAGGTGCTCCTAAATCTATATACCTTGACCGTTTGAAGGATTTTGCGTGTGCACTGCTAGTGACCAATGAGTGCAATGAAAGCAATCCAACACTAGGAACACTCAGAAAGTACCATGGAAGGAAAATCTAGACCCTTGGAACAACTTCTTCAATTGGAATACGTCCCCAAATTTTGATCAGGAACCCAAACTATCCATGCAACCAATAACATCCTCTCACTATCCTATCCAACTATGTAACTCATTCATCAGTGTTTCAAAGTTCTCCATTGTGGAAACTAGCTAATGTAGTAATAATGCACCAGTCCTCCAGAATCCGGTTGGAGTGTACAGAAATGCCTGAAAAGGTCAAAAAGTTTCCCAGGGCCATCCAAGTAATGCTTACCCAATATTCCCTAGGTGTCCAACGTTCTGGAAAAAAAAAACATACCATCAACTGATTGGTCAACTGAAAACTCATGAATTCTGAATTGGTGTATTTATCATAACTTATTCATATCCCATAAAATCGATTAAAATGGTGCATTTACCATGGAATCTCCATATTTATCCCATGAA
>CAMXCT020001759.1:0-22500 GCA_947184155.2 Cladocopium goreaui | reverse complement strand
TAGGTAGATCGATAGATCGCTAGATTGATATAGAGTGATAGATCGACAGATCGATAGATCGATAGATCGATAGATCGATAGATCGATAGATCGATAGATCGATAGATCGATAGATTGATAGATTGATAGATCGATAGATCGATAGATCGATAGATCGATATTGATTGGATTGATTAGATATACATTGTATGTCATTTATGTCTCTCCAGAATCTAGCAAGCAAGGAAGTCACCGAACCAACTTGGGATTCACTCACATTTAAAAAAAAACAACGAAACTAAACAAAAACTGGCACATAAAAAATATGAAAAAAAAATGAATCCCAACAAAACAAGAGATTTTACACCCCCTTTCAGCCAAGATTTAGCCGGGACCACTCCTTTCACCAAGAAACCGAGGCGGCCGTCACTTGGAGATCAGGGTCCATGGCGGCCTGCACCACCTGTGTCCCTGCCTCCTCAAGTCGAGCCGGGAACCTCACAACGGGTGTCCCGTTGAAATTCATGGAATTTATGGAACCTATCGGTGTACCCCCTGGCCGAACCCCCAGGAAACCCTTCAGAAAGCCCGATCGTATCGGCACATGAAGACTTGTTTCTTCGAAACCAATGTTGAAGGAGACAAAAACTCAGAGATTTTTCTTGGGAGAAATTTGGTATGCCATTTTGGCCAGAATGCCGGGTAAACATGGAAGAACTCTTTTTTGTGGTCAACAACCAGAGGGAAAAAAATGAGAATGTTCAAATGTCTGCTCGTTTGAAACTTCAAGCAGTAGTCAGTAGTCCTTTGGAAATCCTGCAGCTTTCAGTTTACCATCTGATCAATTGAAAATCCCACAGTTACAATCATTCAAAATCATGTGCAAAAGATCGTCCCTTTAACCAAACAGAAACATCTCAGGATGTTTTCCAAAATCCCACCATTCGTTGGGGATGGTAACTGTCAGCCCTCCGGTAACAGTTTCTTAAAAGGTAAACCATTTGTAAATGGGCCATGTTCCATAGGTATTTTACTTACCACAACAAGAATCTCTGTCCCAAGACTAACCACCCCAGGCAGCCTGGTGAAATGTATTGGATATGTTCATGAATAAGGATCCAGGAAGGGCAAATATCGGGAATGACCATAGTAACCAAGCATAACATATATCATTTGGCTGAGTTAGAATAATTCGCCACCCTGAAAATAGCAGAAATAAGGCATTTTGGCGATGATTCCCATTAATCATCAGAAAAAAATCAGGACGCGAGGTTATCACAAGTCATCGAGATATTTTGTATACCTCATATATTTTTCAGCTGAAAATTTGACAAATCTCAGGTCTCGTAATGAACATCGCATCATTCCCAGCTGGCCCAGCAGCCGGAGTCCTCCATTTTGCTCACGGATTGTTTCCAGACATCCGACACCACCGTCGTCACCTTGGCAAATCGATCAACCTGCGGCCCCAGCACGGTGCAGGTGACTGGGCAAAACATGGCCCAAATGGGATTGGAGATACACACTGGTTCACATCTACAAATATATAACTACATCTGATTACGTATGTATTTATATGTGTATGTACAGATTATAGAGTCAAAGAAGAAACATCTATGCAATAAATAGATACAATGTATATATATATATATATAACGTATATATAATGTATATTATGTATATTATTATGTATACTTTGTTACTGTTATATAGTGATCCCGGAAAAGATATATTTTTTTTTCCAGGATGGTGAGTATGGACGCGATCAGCATGTTTCAAACTCAAGTTTAAAAGGTTAGTTTTGAAGTGGAAAAGGTTAGTTTCTACCCCCGAGGCCCGGCTGGGTTGTAGGGGGAGAGCGGGAGAAACAAACTAACCCTGAGGAAAAATGTTTGTTTCTGGGGGAAAGACAAAGTTTTTGGGGGTGGGGGGAAAAGAAACGTTTACAGGAGAGGTTATCGGAACCATAGGGAAACTAAGGTTTCAAAACTAACGTGTCGAGGTCGAGAAACAAAGGGTTTCCAAGCCGGAGAAAATGAGTTTGTAAGTTTCCGCTTGCTCCCCTGAGCACCAGCAGCACCAGGAGCGGCAGAATTTTTTTTGCACTTTGCGCGAGAAAAACAAACGTTTCAGCTTCGCAGTCTGGCAGTTTGTTATTCCAACCCAAAACAAACGTTTCGTAGAATAGTTTGTTTCCGTACCTAAAACAAACGTTTCTGAAACAAACGTTTTCGCAAAAACAAGCAAACAAACTGTATTTTACAAGGTCAGCCACCAATATGTTACAACACTAATGGGGGCAAGTAACCGCTAAGCTGCTGGCACTGTTTTGAACCAACGCTACAGAGTAGTACGATGATATGTACACTACATGGTTTTACTGCAGGAGTTTTTACACCCCCCTCGGGCGAGCAGGGACGACTGCGGAGAACGAATGACCCAGAAGAGCATACCCTCGCGGGTAGCCAAATCTGTTTGTTTGGTTTTGAACATTTTGTGCAGTCTTTCAAAGGTCCCTATAAAAAGCTCAAGCCCGTAAAACCCAGCGCAGCTTTGCAAGGAAAGCACATTACCATGCCGCATCTTGCGCTATGCTACAAAAGAAAATCATCGTCTACCTGCGGTTCCAATAGATCCACCGGCCGCCGGCCTCGTCACGGTAATACCAAGCCCCACGCCAGAAACTCCATTCTCGGCGTGCACCATAGTGATCACGATTCCAACTCCAAGAGGCATCCGGGCGACCGGAGCTTGCAGCCTTCGGTGCGACAGTGCTGGCTGCTTTTGCAGTGGGCGGTGTCTCAGGCTCCAAGAATGGTCGTGCTCCTGCTTTGGATGTTGGTGGTTCGGGTGCAAGAAATGGTGCATTGTTGGGATCAACTGGGGCATCAGCGTGCGAGGCGTCTGCGCGAGCAGAGCTTGAGGCGGCTGTGTCGGCATGTGTGGTGGCGGATGCATCAGCTTCGGCTTTGCGCTTTCGCTCAACAGTGGGCGCGACCGTGGGGTCGGCCTTGTGACCTCCAGGACCTCCAGCCTTTGCAGCGGCGCTCTGCTTCTCTTTGCGTTCAAGGTTGCCCCGAACCAATGGAAGGTTTTCCTCATACACCTTTTCGAGGAATTCAAGAGTGCCATCAAAAGGAACTTGGACAGTGCCCTTCCAGGTCAACAGGCCACGGTATGCGCCGCGACGGCCGATGTAGCTGATATATTCATCCTCTGTAAAAATGTGGCGGCCGAACATGAAACCCCAGACCTTTTTCCATGTTTTGCGGAACTCAACTGGGAACCCATCCACGCCTCGGGGCTGTGACATGAAAATCAGCTTGGATAAGCAGCTTTCATTTTGGGCATTGGCGGCGACGCCAGCCGAGACCTGAGCTCTAGTCCTTGGGGGATCGGGGAGGTTGCCGTATGCAAACATATCATCAAAGATACAATCCTGCAGGCCCTTCCCCTCACCGTGGATGCGGTCGCAAAAGGTGACATCGCTGGCGAATCTGTCTTCCACATCTTCATATCCAAGCGCTTTTGCACGACGATGCCTATCGCGGCAGTCTTTGAGGACTGCTGATTCCACGGATGTGATTCCCCTGGGGCCCAGTTCCCGGCGAAGAAGATCGGCTTGTTCATTTGTCAAAGCCGTCAACAAGGTGCCGCTCATCTTCCCATACATTCCGAACCCGGCGAGGCTCTGCATTCGCCGTTCAAGGATGCGGGTCCTTCTGTTGGATCTGTCGGCCTCTTTTGTTTCGCCACTTTCGTCCACTGGGAGTGGCTCATATCCACATGTGGTGCATGTCACTTGGCCACTGACGTACTCAACCTGGCAGAGGGGGCATGAGCCCATGAAAGGTTCGCAGTACTTTGGTGCAATGTAAACACGGCGCGTCCTTGCGGACGGCTGGTCAACTTGCATTGAGGCAGTGGCTGCATCATCAGTGGACGTGGCATCGGGTCGCCCCGTGCTGGTGTCATCCATTGGGTCGTCATTTGCGTCATCTCGGGCAGTCAGGGTGACCGCTTTGGAACTTGGTGCTGAGGCCGATGCCGCGCCTGTCCATGTAGTGGGCTCGAGATTGCTCTCGGCGCGGGACCAAAGCACCTGTCCATCCTCTGAGATGCTGACCAGAAACTGCGGTGGAATGCGTTCTGAACACAAAATACCATCCATTTCTGTGCGACTAAAGATGACACCAGCTTCAACTGCTTGCCGCATTGCGATTTTGACTTCGACTGGACATTTTGCTCTTAATCCAGATCGATATCCCTGTGTGCCGATACAGTGTTCTGCCATGTAGATATGAGCACGGCCACTGTTGACTGTGTCACCGCCGCCTGGGATCAGGCCGTTCTGTGCGATGCTCTTCCAACTGCTTCTCATCGTGCGATGAAAAACAATTTCAGGGACCTCAGTCATGGCACACAAGGGCACGCCAGTGAAGGCGGCTTTTCGCTCAGGGGAAACTTGGTTTGAACAATACACCATGGTTGAATTGGCATAAAGGCCCCCGGCGGTTTTCAAGGCAGCTTCGGAGTGACCCTGAATTGCACGAATTTTCACAGGGTGATACGGCATACCTAAGCCATTGTCGACAGGAAAATGGGAGATCTTTGCACACAAGAATTGGAACCTACTCTTGCCATGCTTGTCGATCTTCATTGCAGTGCCAAACAGGTTTGAGATGGTGATGAACACATCTGGGGGCACTTCCTTGCGGAAGGCTTTGGCAAAATCCTCCAAGTCGATCCAAAGGTCTTTGTCCATTGGCACCTTGGAACAGGATCCATGCCCCCTGCAAACTTTGTTGACACGAGTTGCAAAGTCGGAGAACTTCTTGTCGACGCGAGTCTGGCTTGCAATGGTCTCGACGTCGGATGCCGATATCAGCTCCAGCTCATAAGCCGTACCTTCAAAGAGGATCCCGGGCACATCATCCCCGTCTGCATTGGTCACCATTGTATATTGGTATTCAGGCAAATGCTCTTCCATCCAATATGCTTTCACGTGGCCGGATGCATGTTCCTCTAAGCGCGCGGTTGCCCGCGGCTGGTACTGGCTGGATGTGGCCTTCTTGTCATCTGCGGGCTCATCCACTGGAACTGGTGCTGCGTTTGGCCTCGACTTCAACATGACCTCAGCCGTCTGGACCAGGATTGTTGCTCTGCTGGATGCAGCGGGCTCGCCGTCGCCGGCGGCCTTTGGAGGGTCATCTTTGGGAGGTTCGGCAAACATGCCCGAAGGCATCGTCTTGGTGTCGATGTAGTCCTCGGTGTCAGGTTGCTGTGCTTCGACATCCTCCTTGGTGAATGACCTGCCCGTCGGCGTGATGTGTCTGCGGGACTCTCCAAAAAGCAACTTGGTGATGCTTGCATCTCCTGATAGGATCTTGGCAGCTCGTCCAGGACGGCGCTCAGGTTCCTCCGCAAGTCATCCCATGTTTCCTGGCCACACTCAGACAGCTGCAAACCAATCCGACCAACCCGCCAGCCGCAATCAATTGCGAAAAGGGTAGCTGTCCAATAGGCAGCAAGGCGCGTGCGATTTTCTTCAGAGTTGGCGAAATGCCACTGGTCTCTGAATTCCATTGCATCGGCGTACCCCTTTGCTTTCAGCCACGGATACTTCGGATTGGCTAGCCCTTGCGGGCTGCTGGTAAGAGCTCTGAATCGAGGCTCAAGAACGTCGAAAAATTGATCGAAGATGGGATGGATGCCGTAATCTGCGCTCCAAGGCGCGGTCGTGAGACCGGCCGACTGCAAATCCAACTCCCGGGCCTTAGTGATGTACCAAGTCAAGTGGCGCTCACAATCATCCATGATCGTGGGCCAGTGCCCGTTGGGGCCGTCGTACGGCCAATTTGGATTTTGGGCAATCCCATCCTCTCCTACCAATTCATTCCCGAACCAGGACAAATGCAGGTTGATGCGTGCATCAGGGTAGCGCTCGCGGGCGTCCGCGGCCAATTCAATCCCACGCTTGACCAGCTTCTGCAGAGTTTTGCCCCAAAGCATCTCATGGATGAACTCAGTCACATACTTAGGTTTGCGCTGCCGGTAATGCTCGGACAGGTCAAACTTCTTAAGTGTTTTCCTACGCCCTGTGATCAATGCACATGACGAGTCAGAGACTAAGATCCAGATTACATCATTGACGGGCATCTCTGGCAGCATGATCTTTTCGATGTGGGACTCCTTTGGCAAAAAGCAGAAGCTAAGGTATTCTGCAAGCGGATCCTCTCGACCATAGAACCTCAGGGCCGAAGCCGGCGTCCATTCAGTCATCAATCCGTCCACGAGGTCCTGAGCAGCCTGATTCTCACCTGCATTGCGCATGGCCAATGCATACAAAATGCGATTGTGAAGGAGCAACCATGCATCTTTGTTAGCCTCACGTGTGGCTTCGAGCGCAGCCTCGCGGCTGGCCGGGTGTGCTGTGGCGTATCGCGAGTCAGCCATTTTAGCAGGACAGGCACGAATGACAGCGGGTGTAATCCTTTTGGATGTTTGGCCCACCACAGCTACCCGGAAACACTCATGGAGCATGTCGGTCAACTTGAAAGTATAGTTCTCAGCAAGTTTAAGAGCTTTGCCCCTACTTTGATCATGCTCATGTTTGCCATCACATTTAAATGAGTCTAACACTGCGAGCTCTTTGAAGTTTCCTGCAATAGTCCAACTTTTCTTCATTGGTTGACCGTTGTTTCCAAGAACACCTAACATACAACCATCAAAATGATGAGTAGTCATGGAACGTTCTATAAGGAATTTTCTAACCATCGGCCATCTCCAATACTTGCAATTCTTGGACAGTTCAAATGCTATCAAGGTTCGTTCATCATGAACTTCATCCACAAGTTTGACAAAAGATTTGAACAATTTGGTAAACTGTTTTTGTTGCTCTTTGATTCTTTCTTGACCCTCAACAGTAAGGCCATTCACATTCCCCCATGGGCTACCTCCAACGCAGGGCAACGATGCATAAAGTATCAAAGTGCCGTCATTGAAATCATTTCTGAAATCTTGGACTTGAGAGGCTAGCCGTTGCCGACAGCTGTTAGTGGTACCATCTTCTTTTTCGGTAACCCTAATGCAGTGGCAATCTTCATTGGACTTTCTTGGGGTACTAAGCTTCGAATCGTCAGAGCAGCAAAATTCGATCAACATTCTGGGCTTAAAAGACTTTTGGGAGCCCCCCTGATTCCCGGCAGCGGTTGCTAGTTTTGGCACCTTAGTGGAGTTCGGCACCGCGGTGTGGCGGGCTGCTGCTTCTTCCACCTTTGTCGGACCAATGCCAATGAGATGAATGGCATGCAACCAAAGGGCTGGACGGGTAAAAGGTTTTGTGAGAATGTCTGCAACTTGGAAACTAGTTCCTACGTTGAGAAGATCGAACTGTTTACATTCAAATTGTTGTTTCAACCATTTGAAGTTGATGTTTTGTGTTTTGTTCATGTGTCTCATGGATGCTGATGAACCGGTGGACATGACTGTGATAGTCGCTTGGTTGTCCTCCATAAATTTAACTTGATAAAATTCAGGGAAACTGGCCTTGAGGGAGTTGAGATCCGCAGCACTACAACCCGTATCGACGTTCCCATTACGGATTTCATCAATTTCGGGGTCGATCCTAGTGAACACGGCATCTTCTTGGGGCTTCGCGGCGTCGCGAGCTGGTTTACCCTGTAGCTTCTTGAAAAGATTCAGCTGCTCAAACAGGGCCAGCATTGGAATGCCTTCAGCTCTCATGCTGTGATTTGCGGCAACTACCTCAGCCTCAGTTGAAGATATGGCAACAACCGTTTGTTTCTTACTGAATGCATTTAAGGGGTAATACGTGTTGGGGCCTACAAGCACAATGGCACTGCCAGTGGTACTCTTGCTATCATGTTCGCCTGCATGGTCTGCGTCGGCAAAAAGCCAGAGTTGGCATTCATCAAAGGCATCCCCAATAAAACCCTCTAGAAAGTGGTGCTTTGTACAATGAATGTATGACACCAATCTGTGCAAGGCAACATCGCATTCTATGGACCATTTTGTCACTCTTGATGCTAAGCTTTGTGTGGCACGTAGCAAGTCAAACCTTGCCATTCTAGCGGCAAATAGTATCTTCATCAAGATCTTGCTGGCCACTGGCTGGAGTTTGCCAGGCTTCTCATCTTCACTGAGTGTGGGCCGTGCGATGCCAGCATCAGTGAATGGTGTTGGCACCTCTTTTAAGGACGATGGACTGACTTTTGCAAGACTACAGTAATTTTCTACACAGGACCCCAGGAAATCACTCATGTCATACCTCACTAAGTTCACGGGCTTGGCCATGACGCCAGCTTTTTGCTTCACAGCGTGTTCAACCCCCCTGAACTTAGAGGCCTTGGCTTCCTTTTTGGCCTCGCGTTTGTCGCGATGTGGTCCTGGTCTGGCTTTACTTGCCATTGCAAACTGCTTGAATTTGTCAGGTCCGTCCTGTCCATAACAGAAAACTGTTTTTCCTGTCCAGAATTCGTTTGTTTGATTGCTTGATGTTTTCCAATCATCTGTATAAACATCATAGCCCCCCTGATTGTTCCCGTCGGTGATGCTAGGACAACTTTTCAATGTGACCTTTTTGTCAAAGAAAGTTATGCGACTCGTGTTTTGACAAGTTACATCTCCCCCCTCATCAACCGGCTGGTACAATCTTTTTCGGGGTTGTATGTGGTGTCTGATCCATGCCATGTTAGTTTCATCATGCTCCCACCAGTCTTGTGTTCTGTGTTGTGCGGCTGCTGACTTCTTGGCTTCAAAGGCGAATGCAAAGGGGTGTGCCTGCGAAGGCAACCGGATGTTTTGAAATTCACGATGCATACAGCCAAAGTAGCGGTCATATGGCTCAGGATCACCGATGTTCACTGCAGCCTTGACGCTAGCCCATGCCTTTTCCAGATTGGCGGTAAGGCCAGCCATCTTCAATTCATCTACATACACAACCAAAAGACAGTTGAGCTCTTGATGATGAAAAATTGAATGCCAAATGTCAGGTAAAATTTGCTTCCAACCCTGTTTTACCACACGGCTATTGAGATGATTTTCCCAAATACCCCCGCTATCAGGATGACCATAAAGGGCAAGTAACATAGGAACCATGGGTTGCCAGTACTTTTTCTCCCAATCTTTGGGCCATCTGTTGCGTGGAAGTGACAACCATGTGGGCACCCCTGTGAAGAGGGCTTGTATGTAGGCTTGGATTGCATCTGCTTGCTGTTTGGAGAATCCGGGCTGACTACCGAAAGCATCTAGCAGCTTTGCTGCTTCCATGGATGCTGGGGAAGAGCCTAACTCGTTGAAGAGTGCGTGATCGGAATTCTCGTCCCTGACATTGTTCCCTTGGAAAACCGTCCTACCCTTGAACTTCCGGCGAGGGTCTGATTCAGGCAATTCAGAACCCTTCTCATAGCAAGCCTCAAAGATTCGACCTAGGTGCACAGTTTGGCCATTGCGACGAGCCTCAGCTACTATGTCGCGGCATTCACGAACACGCTTCTCATCCCAAACACCCTTATTACGGAGATTATCCCACTCCTTATCAAGGGCGGCCTTGGCCTTGGGGTTGCTGGCAATCTCATCTTTTGATACAAGCCTAGCAACTGAAGCGAAAAGCTCGAGTGCGACCTTGAACTCAAGTTCCTTGATCTTCTCTCTGACGAGCTCTCTAATTCGAGGCCGGTGCTCAATTGTGGCAGGCGCGGCAACTTTTGGCATTGCCGGCACGGAAAACTTTTGGGAAGTGGCTGGAATAATTTCCCAAACGTTGCCTACGAGCTTTGCAGTTGCAGGAGGGCATTGAGTTGCCTCAAGCCGGGCCGGTGAAGATTTCTTCTTTTTGCCCTTGCTGCCAGATGATGATGCTGGCTTTTCCTCCTGCTCCTTGGCTGCTTTCTTTGCTTCTTCCTCGATGATCAACTTCCTATCTTGGGGTCCTAACATCTTCCACAGTTCTGAGTCGATCCCCTCCGGACGCTTTGAACCTTTGTAGTTACGTACAATCCGGTGACCATCCCAATGATGTCCATCTGGAATAATTTCACCTTTGGGGGTCAATTTGAGATCTGGAAATACGGGCGCTTCGGGTGCATCAGGCTCGACATCGCTGTCGGCTGGTAGAGGCGTTCCTGGCTCGTATTCGTACTCATCTTGTGGCGGATGCAAACTGGACTCAAGAGGCACAGCTTTGGGTGTCTTCGGAATGACCTGGTCCTCGAGGCGATCGGCTTTGGGTGCTTTCGAGTCAATCAGAGCTTTCAAAGGAAAGATGAAACCCTCGGATGGCAATTCCAACCTCTTTGTTCTTTGGATTGTCAGTGCACCCCAGTTGACATGATAATCTGCGGCTTCCAACTTGGCAACTAAGTATTCACCCTTCCAATCATGACCTGGTTGGATGTAATACCCAAGGAAAATTCCTTCATTTGCTGTTGGGGAGAGCTTACCTGATGTGTTATCCAACCTCTTGGGGTTATTCCAGAACAACACTTTGGCACCAAATGGAATGTGCATTGCAGGGAACTCTTCACCAAACCTGAGTTGCCATGGGGATTCACTGCCGTCAAGCTGGGGGCTTGCGTTGATCGCGGTCGCATGATGCTGCATGGCCAAGGGCCACATCTTCAAAGGAAGTCCTGACTGCAACAAGTTGCTCCGGGCACCTTCCAACATCGGACGAACTTCGCGCTCAGCAAAAGACTTTGATGAATCTACATATTCAATGGAAGTTTGGTGTCTGTAACCCAAATCCTTGATGGCCCTGATCAACTCTGGAGAATTGTCAGTATACACAACTTGAACATCATCCTTTGATCCAATGAAGTGATTCAAACCATCAACACAGCTTTGTGAGTCCTTGGATTGACTAGGGTAGACATACCGATATTGAGTGTGCAAATCTTTCAACACCAACGCAACTTGCTCCCCCCTGAAACCCTCTTCTACGTTTTTCTTGATGATGACATGATCCCCAATGACGTGGTCACCAAACACTTCAGTTTCGATTCTCTTCTGACCACCTTTCTTTCGTGCCTGAGGTGCCATCATCCTTGCTCGTTGGCAAGTTCTGCAAAAGGGGTTCTTGGGGAAATGCGTGTACTGATGTTGGGTACTTGCAGCTTCAGCCAACAGATCCTCAGTCTTGCGGCTTCGGATGTACTCCTGCTGAGCATCATCCTCCACCAGCTCGTCCAATTGCTCTTCATCTTGGGCTTCGTCCCGCTTGGCTTTTGAGCTCGACCGTGAGGTCGGCATTGCAAACAACTTTTTGAGGTGCTTATCCTTTTGGAATTGATCTTTGGGATAAACCTTGCAACTATCATCCAAGATTGGGACGTGACCTTCGATCTTGAGCTGGACGACCTTGTCATCTGGACGGACTAAGATCGGTTTGCCGTTGGCAGGCCATACGAAACTGTAACCCTGATCTACACATCTCGTTCCTACGGAGAGCACAGCTGGGGTATGATCAAGTACATACGGATGCACAGGATCTGGCAATGCGGACAACTTGACATCAGCAACCTCATTGGCCTCAGTCGAACCGTTGGCTGTGACTAAGGAAATCGGATGCTCGGCTGCACGGCAGTTCTTGGCGCTAACATCCCTCAACATACCCTTGGACACAAGATCGGATTCGCTACCTGAGTCGACAAGCCAACTAACACCGGCCTTTGGCGCGGCTGTGGCAATTGACGGAAAACGACCAATGTCTCTAAGAGCTTTGGGACCGCTAATGAACCTGCACTCTTTGCATGTGATGTCACGTGTATCCTCATTCCAACAACAAAACCCACAACTAGGTGCAACATCTGAATCATGAAGTTTCACAGTTTCCTGAAGCTGTCTTGCGCGAACCTGAGCCTCATGTTGTTCAACCTTGGATGAAACTGGAACGTCTTCAGCTGTCTTGTACACCTTAGTGAACTCTCTTGGACGGTGCTTGACTGGGACTTGATGACCAACTGCTTTCACCTCGATCACATGTGGGGTCTTTCGGAATCTAAGACGCTTCATGCTGACACTTGACTCATCAGAGCACGAAGTTGCCTTCGGCTGTTTTCGGACGATGCATGCAAACTTCTGGATCAGGCATGGAGCGGCTGTGGAATCCTTGCTCTTCTTCTTGGGAGCGGGTGAATTGGCCCTTTTGGTGTCTTTGGTGGCGGCAGCAGCTTTGTCATCATGCTTATAAAAACATTTGTCACCACGTCTGCACTTTCCCTGGGCATGATAGATACATGGGGTTTTGGCCATTTCTTCCTTGGACATTTTCTTCCCCTTATCATCTTTGTTGCCCCTTGATGGTGAACGTGTCTTGGTTCTTCTGGGTGATTGAGTTCGAGATTTGTCATCCTTGACATGCTTAAATGGACATTTCTTCCCCTTATCACAGGTACCCTTTTGGAACTTATAGCAAATTTGTCACCTTTGCCACCTCGTTCCTGCGATCTACCACGACTTGGGGAGCCCTTTCGGCCACCGCGACCATCGCCTTTGGCGGGTGCGGCCTTGGTGTCCTTGATCCCAGCCTTGTTCTTCTCCGCGATGCGGTTCCTGTTCTCCCTTAATCGTTCACGATCGATCAAGTTCTTCATGGATTGGTGAAGAAAACTATAAGACTTTTCATGGGATTTCTCATGAGCACGGTCAAACATCTCAATGTCATATTTCAGCAACTGACTTGGTCGGATCTGCCTCAACAAGATGTCCCTTAACACAGCATCATCGGGGGTGACAGCCATGCCAGCTAGGGTAGCATCCCATTTGTTGATGAATCTTCGGAGATCCTGGACAGTATCGCCTACTTTGACAACACCCAAAAGATCTTCTACTCTGTAAAGGCTACCTGCTTCTTCTGATGTCTTGAAGTAGTCCTCAAACATGAGCAGAACATACCTTCCCCTGACCTGGATGCCTTTTCGGGATTGCTGCTCTTTGAAATTCAAGATCCTTGTTGCGAGGTCCCCTCCGGCTGAGCGTGTGAGCGCTGCTGATAACTTTGTATCCAGCGCGAGGAACTTCCCAGGATCTTGGAGTTTCTTCTCCAACTGCTCTCTGGTGCACTCTTGATCATACACCTCATTGAGCCAGAGCCATGCCTCATCCGGGCGATCTGAACAGCTTTTCACTTCATCCCTGACATGATTTTTCCAAGTCCTATACGACTCCGGAGCGGGCATGTTGTTCAGCTTGATGATTTCGGCCTCCTTAGTTTTTGGCTTATCCTTTTCTTCCCTTTGGGTTAAGGCTTTCACCAATTCAATAAGATCTGAGGGACCCATCACTTGCTGTTGCTTGGTTACGCTCTTAGGAGAGTCATTTGGGGGAGTTTTGATAGCCTCAGTGGGAGTGAAAAACCCTGACTGCATTGGCAATTGGGGCTGGTCGTTGCCGACAGCCGGCTTTTGCTTGGGACTGCCACCTTTGAGCAGCTCATCCAACTTCGCCTTTGCTTCTTGTGCCAACACTGCAGGCGTTTTCAACTCATGAATCGGCTCATCACTGCCTTTGGCAGCCTGTGCATCGGATGCTTTGGGAGTGGCAATATTGAAGTGGGGCACGCTAGTGGTAGCGGCCGGCTCGGCGTTCTGGACGGATGCTTTCGGAACGGAGGCATGCTGCGCTTTGGCAACATGCTTTAACTGCTCCTGAAGGTCATCGATTTGGTCCTGAAGGCTAAGGTTCTGAGCCGCTGCCTCGTTGATCTTTCGGCCATCTCCTTCTTGTAGTTCTCGAACTCGGTCCTCAAACTGATGAGCCTGGCCTGATCAATTGCAGCCTGATCTTCATATTGCTTCTTTGTGGCAGCTATGGCATTCTTAGCATGTTCGACAGTCTGTGCATAGGAAGCTTCGAATTCACTAGTGATACGTTGTCTTTCCTCTGCAATTTTCTGATCATGCTTTGTGTTTGCCTCTACCTTGAAATCCTCTACTCTTTTGTCATGCGATGCCTGAGCCTGATTTAACCTGACCTCTAACTCGTCGCCTCGTTTCCTTTCCTCGTTGACGGCACTGATGGCCTTACCTTCAACCTCCTGCAACCTTTGCTCATACTCCTGCTCCTGCATTACGAGCCTACTTGACCATTCGTTTCGAATTGAGTCAACTACTCCATGCATTATCTGAAGGTGCCTCTGTTCAGCTTCCCTCATGACTTGCAGGGTGTTCCCACTGGTGATTTGGGAAAGGTTGTTTTGTATGAAGGTGAAGTACGCTACAACGGGTTGGAACATTGTTTCGTCATCCATCGGCTCGGGGTTGCCCCCGGCCACATTGGGCACAGCGACAGCCGATGGACCTGACCCTGGAACGGCGAGAGATAGGTCAGTTGGGGTCCCCATAGCAAAGTAGTGAGACTACGGCTGATAACCTGTATTTTACAAGGTCAGCCACCAATATGTTACAACACTAATGGGGGCAAGTAACCGCTAAGCTGCTGGCACTGTTTTGAACCAACGCTACAGAGTAGTACGATGATATGTACACTACATGGTTTTACTGCAGGAGTTTTTACACAAACTAGTCGGAAAAAAAATGTTTGTGAGCGTTTCAAACTAGTTCCGACGGAGTTTGTTTTGAGTTTCCAGTTTCAAACTAACGTTTCCAAAAAGGTTTGCTTCGAGCCCTGAAACTTACGTTTTCGCAAGGGAAACGTTAGTTTTTGGAGGAAAACATTTGTTTTCTCTTTCCACTGCTTCCAGTCCCAAGCTTGGACAACACCAAAACATTAGTTTCCGCCTGGAAAACAAACCCCGCCTGGAAAACAAACCGTTTCTGCCGTCTAGAAACATTTATTTCAACCAGGAAAACTAGCCTTCCTCCTGTCAAAACGTTTCTTTCTGCCTCAAAACAAACTCCTGGTTGCATCCTTATTGAGGATGGTATAGATGATATATATATATCTCTCTCTCTACCTCCTAATTCCAAGGTTTCCGACTTGTCTATCTATTTCGGGTTTGCTATGTGTATATATATATATATGTGTGGATATACAACCATACAAATACATCATATATCATCAATATAACATTCATACATGTAATATATCATGTATATCATATCATATGTCGTATAGTCTGTATATCGTAATTTCCCTCCACCTCTTTTCCCGGCCTCGGAGTTTGTCTCAGGCTCTGCAGCGTCGGAGAGCGCTGGGAACAACACGGCGGTAGCAGAGGCCGCGGCGGGCGGCAGGCGGCGCCGGCGCAGTACTAGGACAACCTGGAAAGATGTTCACCAAGAAATGGTTTCTATGGTTTTCACCCTGAAAAAAAGACTCTTCATCCAATTCTGCGAGAAATGGATTGATTGAAGGAAAACATGACTGGAAACCATGGGGAAGAGCTGGGCACTGTGAGCCTTCACTTCTTTATTTAAGCTCTGCTCTCGTGAGTTCCAATGTTTTTCGCGAGCGAGTCGGCTTTGGATGCGTTTGGGCATGGGGTCCCATTTTTCCTCGCCGATGTTCCTGTTTTTGCTACTGGGTGAGAAATTCGACCAGCCGGAAAAATATTAAGCAAATGGGTGGTTTGACCTTGGTTTCTTTCCTCCTTGCTTCAAGCAATGCCGCTCTTTTTCTCGTTTGTTGCTTGCTTGCAGGTCTGCCCCAGGCTCCAGCGCGATATCACCTGCCAAACAAATGCAGACAGGCTCAAAGATAAGGAAAAAAAGGATCTAGACAGTTTCATGTGACAATAAATTGATGGCATTCGTAATGTGGCAATGTGTTTTCCTTTTCCATTTTTGTCGCTGCACACCAACCCCAAAGTCCCCAATGTTCGAGCAGCAATGATGCAGCTGCTGCTTCGCTCCTAAGATGCATTTGAAACTGGAACCTTGGACCATGGACCCTGCTGGACCCAAAACATTTACGAAGCAGCAGCTGGAACCCACTAACATTGACCTGCAGCAATTGGCTACTACCCTTTCAAAATTCTAGAACATGGCTTTGGATGACAAGTGCTCATGCTCAGAATGACATCTCTGATGTGAGCTACCATGGCAAGGCGGTTCTTCTGCATACAGAACGTGCTAGACAGGTGCTGACGTGGTGTCTGTTGCTTGAAATCTGGAAAACCCACACACCATTCGTCAATTGTTGTTTTCAAACCGCTGCTGTTTCCCCAATTTTTTCATGTTCGACCTGCCGTCAAAGAAAAGCCAGCGGCCACTTCAAAAACAACACACCCAAAACTCCAAAGATCAACAACAACAGCAAGAAACTTTGCAATTGGGCCACTGCAATTCCAGAGCTCTGGTGGGCGATAGGCTGGGTTACATAAGTTTGAAAACGCGGCACAAAGTCGTCCTTGATTGCCGCAGCCATGCCCATGTCAATCAGCTGCAACTGCGCTAGCTCGCGGCACGGTGCAGGATCCTTGCATGCTTGTGCAGGACCACCAATGCAAGCTCAAGCTGCCGAACGACTGCAGACACAGTGTCCCTCTCAAACCGCTCACCGGACAGCAAGCACCGTGCCAAGGTCAAGCCACCAAAAGACAACGACATCCATGGAAATGGCCACCCCTTGCAATCCGAAGCCAGCAGTTTCGGAACCGTTGCCGATCGCAATCTTTCAGCTCCTGCAGGGATTGGTATAGCACGACTTCATGCTCAGCCTCTGCAATGGCATCTCTGCCACACAAGACTTTAACAGCATGCAGGCGTCCACACTCACCACGGGCAATGAGTACTTTTCCATAGGATCCTTGGCCAGCAACAGCACTGAAGCCATTGTGTCCTGACTTCTTCACCTTGTCGGGGCCCAGCCAAAATTCGCCAAACACAGGGACATTGGACACCTGCCCCTTGTCATTGCTTCTCTTCTCCCGAGCAGACATGACTGCTTGCCTTTGAGCCTCAAACTCTGCCATGCTGCGCTCATTGTACTGTGCCCGTTGGCATGGTGCAAATCTTTTCCAAGCCTGCCCCAAACGTTTCAGCTCAGCCTGGTATTGAGATTTTGTAGCGCTTGGCTTCACCAAACGGTTTTCCACCACATAGAGGACAAAAGGCTTGCGAACCTTTGGGGCCAAGCCAGCTCGAACAGCTTCGCCCCGAAATGTGCGGGACTTGCTGACCTTGGGCCGGCGCGGCACCCTATAGTCTTGCAGCGCAGGCGGGTCTTTCAAGCGAGTCACGCCACACGGCCATTGCCAGACTCAACACCAAGCTGAAACAGGAGCTTGGACTTTCGACCTGGGACCTTGGACCACAATGACTGGAAGGAAGTGGTGTATCATGGGATCCCCTTGTGACACACTCACTTTCAAGGCAGTGCTAGATGGTATCACTTAAAATGAATGTGCCACTCTCATGGCATGCTTGCAACTTTATACCCTTGAAATTGGGAATGTGCACCCTTCATCTTGCAAAAAGCAAAAAATAGTGAAGTGAAGGGCGCACAAGCTGTTTTCGAAGGGTCCACTTTGACCTGCACCGTGCTATTTTAAGTCAAAAACACGCGCTATTTCAAAACAAAGGAGAGGAATTAATTCCCTGCAAGGGTGCCCAGCACATGGTAGAAAGAATGGGATATTTGTGAATGTCATTTGAAAAGCCACACCCATCATCCAAAGTTGTGGCACCAAGACTGCAAATCTGATCCCAGGGGCTGCGCTTCCAACTTCCAAAACTCTGAGCTCATTCCTGGAGCCAACTGGTGAGGACCGAAGCTCCTGCGTAATGTGTAGGACATGTCTTTGTTGGCCGTCAGCTTCCCACTGCCCAACACAGATGGAATGTTCTCCCTGGCCATGAGCTGGAAGATCATAACACTTGGATCAAGCAGTGCAGGGCCAATCCTTTCCATAGAGATCTTCTTCTGCAACTGCTGGGCAGATGGAGTGTCAGCATCAGACAAAGCTGCCCCGAGCTTCCTAACTGTCTCCTTTCTCAAACAAGCCACAGCATCCACATACGCCGGGTGGAATGTGCAAAGAGAACAGAACGATTGCATCTGCGATGCAGGAGTATCAGGCAAGGAGCATGCCTCTTTTAAGCAGTCAAATGGTAGTCATACCACGCAGCATCCCCCACAAGTGTCAAAGGAGTGAATGCCGCATCGGATCTCATTGCTGCAGGTCAATGGCAAATGGCAAAATAAGACCGAAATCTGCCCTCCCTACCCTGGACCTTGGACCTTGACCTTGAAATAGAAGGTCGAAGCAATCTTAGACATGTATGGGGTTCCATCACAAATCAAGGGTTCATCTTCACTGTCACTGTTTTCTCTTCTCTCTCCACCCAGCAATGACTCTGCCACAAGCTGGCCTCCTAGCACAATGAAAGCTCAGGGCCACGAAGAAAAGTTAGAGCCTCACAAGGTAGCGAGGCTCATCTGCATCTGTTCTAGGTGAAGAATCACAGCCCATCTGTAAGATCCTAAAACCATGCCTGCCTCTGATTGCGAGCACTGCTTTGGATCTCCTCGTCCAAAACTGGAAGCTCGTCATCCACCCAGTTACCTAAAGCCAGCTAAAGAAACACAAATTCTGATGGAAAAAAGCACCGTCCCAATATTCAGCAAGGTTTTGGACAATAGCTTGCTGTGCTTTGGCTTCAACCCTTGCCAAGGAACTCTTCTTGTCCCAGCACCAATTCCTGCTGCAAGTTGCATGGTGCAGAAGCAGGTCATTGATGTCTGGAAGGCACCAAAAATAAAATTGTTAAGACAAAGCTGCGCTGAAGGTCCTTAAGCATTGCATCGCTTTGCAAGAGGCACTTACCGCCATACCTGGCTCCACCTTTTTCAGTAAGCCGTTCACTTTCAAAGAGTGACCTTCAGCTTCTGCCACATGTTCACGAACCATCTCAGTGGCATCCTCAATGGACATACTACACCAGGCGCGGAAAGCTTTGGAATCTGTGCCATTCCTGAGGAGCAACTTCAAATCTAAAAAATTGTCCAGCATCAACATCATGCCACAGAACTGGTCCAACTCTGGTTCACTTGAACCAAATGATGACTAAAAACCATGTAGCTGAAAATCTTGGTTGCTGAACAGCAACTTTTAAAAAAAGTACAATGCACACAGCACTGAAAGCAAGTGGCACCGCACAGGCCAGGCTTTGGTTAAGTTTCCACACAGAAGTTGCATTGCTCACAGTTTGAAGCTTGCAACCCAGCTGCCATGTATCATTGTCAGCTGCTTCAATACTAGCCAAACACCCAAGCGAAGCTAGATGCTGCTTGATGTGAACTGGCATCAAGTTCCTCGCTTTCATGTCAATGGCCCCAATCCTTGGCTCAATGATGTTCTAGTAGCGCATGCTGTCCAGTCATGCAAACGCAATTTCAAACCGTTTTTAAGTTCATAGGCCTGTTCTTGTCTGGGTGCTAGCTAGTGGCTGGTCTGGGTTCACTGTCCACTCCCCCTCCTCATAGACAATGGTGGAGGCCAGGGTTGCATCGATGAACTGCCCAATAAATTTCAAAGCATCGCCCAATGAAAAGCTGCCAATATCTGTGTTGGGATGGATGGTCACCTTGGCAAAGGTCACATGGCATCAAGCTGCAGGCACAAAGAATGCCATGACTGCACTGCACCACTGAGCACAGCACACACAACCTTTTTGCATGCAAGGCACAGGCTTGGGTGTGCAAGTGGGCTTTCGACCATAGACCTTGGACCTACGACCTGTTTTCAAGCTGCGACAAGAAGCTTGTTTTGGTGGGAGGAATGCCTTACGTGTTCCAACTCCACGAGTCTCCTTGAAGAAGCTGGAGACAAGCTCTGCTAGGCCCATTTTTTTCGCATCCTTAGCCTTCTTCAGGAAGTGCTGGGCAAGCCTGACCAACAGAAAACTGTTTTTGAACATACTTTTGTGTCCTTTTTGATGCAGAACCAGCTGATCAAACATCAGCCTGGCCTTGCATCTCTGACATGTGCTGACACTGCTACTATGCCATACTGCTCTGAAGGCTCGAGGGCTTCAACCACACGAAGCTTCAGAAGCTGGCCAAAGCTTTTGTTGTCCTATTAATGCCTTAGTTTCACTCAAAGCACCTCGAGGAAAAAAGGCAAAAGTCTACTAACAACTTTGAGCAAACACAGCTTGCCAGGTCTTAATTCAGCCAGGAATGGGCCGAGCGGGTAGTGCCATGGGAAAAGATCCCAGCAAAAGCATGGAAGGCAGTGAAGTGGCCCTTTCTTCGACCAGGCCGATGCAAAAACACATTGTGAAGCTGCAAGATAGACTTGTGACACGGCTTACAGGCAACTTCTATAAAACGATAGAAAAATAAATTGAACTAAAAAAAGCAAAACCAAATCAAAAAAAAAGTAAAACCCAATCCAAACCTCAATTAGAAAAAAACAAAAGCAAAACCCAATCCAAACCTCAATTAAAAAAAGCAAAAAAAAATGTTTAAAAAAGCAAAACCCAATCCAAACCTCAATTAGAAAAAAGCAACAAAAAAACACGAAAAAAAAGCAAAACCAAATGCAAAAAAAGCAAACTATTTGTGTTCATTGTTTTTTGCGTTTTTTCGCTTTTGTTTCGCTCTTGTTTCGCCTTTTTTCGCTTTTTTCCCCCTTTTTTTTTTGCTCTTTTTCTGCTTTTTTTCCGCTTTTTTTTCCACGAGTTTCTTACATTTCCGAAGGTCCCGGTCATCAGGTCACCTGAGAAAGAAAAAAACGAACAAAAAATGCGAAAACAAAGGCGGAAAAAAAAGCGAAGAAAAAAAGCAAAAACAAAGAAGCAAAAACAAAGCGAAAAAAAAGAGAAAACAAATAGTTTGTTTTTTTTGTTTTTTTTGCTTTTTTCTAATTGAGGTTTGCATTGGGTTTTGCTTTTTTTTGCTTTTTTTCTTTTTTCTAATTGAGGTTTGGATTGGGTTTTGCTTTTTTTGGATTGGTTTTCGCTTTTTTATTTTTTTGAATTCTTTAGAAGTAGGCTGAAGGCATTTCACAAAGATAGACAAAGGAAGAGGCTGGCTTCCTTGCTGCTTGGCCTTGGTAAAGCTACATTGGCACCAAGCATTCCAAATCAAAGGCCAAGTTACAAGTTATCTGTGACATGTTGCACTGGGCAATAGTAGGCAATAAGCTTTGTACCTTGCCAGCTTCAATCAAACAACCATGGCAGTAGAGAAGCCAGGCTGCCAGCCAAGCCTGAAATCAGAGGTGAAATTTCCAAATCAGCTAGATAGCTGCGCAGGCTGTGCATTGTGTTTTCCACCTTGCAAATACAGCCCCTGCAAATAAGCAGGCACGGGCTGAGTCCAGCACAGTTGCAAACTGAGCGCGTGTGCAATGAAGACTTCGCCCAAGAAAATCACTGATTTCCCACAAATTCGTTCCTTCACCACACGCTATAACACACTTGGCAGCAAGTCGAGCAGTCTTGGTCCAAGTGCTTTTCCAGCCATCTGCAGAAAGTAAAGTCCTGGGCTTGGCAAAGCTGCTGTCCAAATACAAACACCATGCCAATTTTAATCTGCGCCAGGTTACACACTGCTAAGTTTCTTTGCTGCCTCTGCAGGAGTGAAGAATGGCTCAGGGCCATTTCGTGACATAGCCTCAGATTCAGAGCTATGTAACAAGAATGGCTGTTTACCCTTGGATTGAGGCTTGTGTAGCCTTGGAGTGAGGTGCTGACCCTTAGACTTGAACCTGTGTAGCCTTGAATTGGGTTTGCTAAATGCACTCCAGGTTGGTACCGACCAGGTCCGAAGATATAGCGAATAATAAAGTGAAAACTCGGGATTTTTTCCTTCAAATACAGCGCTGGCTGGTACCAACCAGGAGTCTAATTTACTTGCCTCTCGATGTTGCATTATGCAGGTCTTAGGCCAAGTGTAATGACCATCTTTTTTCGTTCGCGCTTCGGCCCTGGTTGGCACCAACCAGGAGTGTATTGTATAGTACATTGAAATGAGGACCATGGACCAAAAAACAGCCCTTCGCAAGCTCAACCCCAAAAATGAAACAACTACTTCTGCTTGGGCTTTGGCAAATGCTTCAAGCTGAACCCTTTGCTAGCCAATGTCCTAGGATGAGCCAACCCACGAATTGTTCGAAGGAAGGCCCACGATACAATCCGCCACACCCCAAAGTCCCAAGAATTTCGGGCAGCACTCGCTCGATGCCTTGCACGTTTTCGAGTAGAAAGACAGGAGGGTGCACTATGAGGATTCTGCGTGCTACCCCGCAGAAGACCTTGGCCTCTGGTTCATCTAGCAATGAAATTTTTTGTTGTGAAATCTGCTAAAAGGGCGTCACCAAAAGCTTGACACATACAAAGACAAATTGGAGGAGGGCCCACTGCAGTGTTCAAAACATCTCCAAAAAGAATGCATCACTCGGCGGGGTGTTTGCCAACAACACCTTCTTTGGCGCAGCTGCTATTTCAGATGGTCACGAATGCCTGCATTGCAATCGAAGGCCCTGAACTTCCACCCCATTGCAATCTGTGCCACTATGCAAGACATCTGGGCCAGAAAGACGTCGCTGTGGGCCTTGAACCTTGGACCTCTGCAAAGGCTGCAGCCAATGCA